>JAMYXO010007934.1:0-11476 GCA_033310375.1 Conus canariensis
ATGTGGGTGTGTTTTTTATGTGTTGTGTGGTGTGTGTGTGTATGTGTTTTGGGTGGGGTGTGGTTGTGTGTGTGTTTTGGTGTGTGTGTGTGTGTGTGTGTTGTGTGTGTGTGTGTGTGTGTGGTTGTAATGTGTTGTGTTGTAGGTGTTGTAATGTGTGATTGGGTGCACAACAGGGGCCCCGCAACCAAACGGCCTGGCGAAGCGGGAAATGCCCAAGTTTGCTTTCTGTAGTAGTTTCCTTTTCCTTCTTCGCCGTCCGTTCAAAATTCCAACAATTCATAGACTATGGATGGTCACGGTCGCAAGCCGGACGACCCACCCCCCCTACCCACCCTATCACACACGGGTCAACAACACAGCACACAACACAGTTTTACAATCACGCACGCTTCTTTTTTCACACACACCCTGCGCCCCCTCACGCACATCCAAAAAGCACACAAGTACCCCAAATTTTCCCCGCGACTCACCTCCCCTTTTACTAAAGACCGGAGACCCAACCAAACCCAAAAACACCATTCGTAATCATGTGCCCCTGGGACACACGATAGCCCGCCACGTGGTGACTAACTACTAGGGATCTAATCTCTTAACGGACCGACCACCCACCCCTCCCCGGACTCGCACCCCGGCCTGACCGTGGCCTCCCCATCTGACCCTCCCCCCGATGGCACGACCCCAAAACCACACAACCAGACCCCTCCGCGGGCCCGGGGGCTCTAGGCGCCTCCTCCTCTGAAGGCCCCCTCGGACCTGAGGGGGAAAAAAAAGCCTGGTGCAGCGCTCTCTCACAGGGCCCTGAAAAGGAAGAGGAACCCGTGGGGAACTCCCCCAAAGCACCGGGAGTGGGGGAGAGTGCCCCACAGAACAACGCCTGGGTGGTCTCCCCTCCCGGGGGAAAAAACACCCCTGGAAAGCGCCGTCACCCCCGCCGCACCCAGTACAGTGAAAGCGGGGATTGGCCCCAGCCTCAGACGGAACAGGATACCTGCTGACCAACTGTAGGCCCCCACTGTAATTTGCTACTACCCATCTCGGCACAAGGGGTACTTGGAAAGCTTTAACTCTCCAACCCTTGCCTACTTCCCACCGGGCAGGGGAGTGACCCCTTGAAAAATTTTGAACACATCCCCCCAACCCCTTATCACTTTGGGGTTTTCAGACCCTCTCCCCGCCAACCCTTACAACACGTAAAACAAATTCTCCTTTAGCCAATCCACCTATTCAAAAGAAATTAAAAACACACCCAATTCTGGGGAAAATAAACCAATCAAAGCGATCCAACACGGACCCCCAGGGCCCCCTTAGGACAACAAATAATCTAAAAGGGCAATTTCAAAAGAAATGTCTCCACACAATAACCAGTAGAAATACCATCTCCAGAGAAAAACAAAACAAAACAAAAAAAAACATCATTTTTCGGTTTCACGTTCCAGATTTTTCCAAACAAGAAATGGGCCGCAGCCCAACCTTCATATTATCCCCCTTTTTCCCTTTAATTAAAATATATTAAAAAAACAACAATTTTTCGCAAACCCCCATCCACACCTCACTCCAGGTCACTCTTTCAATCCCCTAGGGGTTAATCCTTGTTTCCAAAAAACCCACATTTTCATAAAAATTTTACATGCGCACACTCCTTTTATCCTATAACCAAACTACTGCCAAAAATTTTATTTTTCCCTTCTTTTTGCTTACAAAATTCATAACTGGTTCCCCTCCCCACAACCAAAAATATCTGTCCCCAACCCCCGTTCTGTCAAAAATACTACACCCTCCGTGTGACACTGTCACTTTCTTACAAAACTTCAAACCAAGGGACTCACTGTCCACCAAATGCGTACCCACCGATACAGTCTGCACGCGCACGACACCCGCATCGAAACCCCAACTCGTAACGAAGTGCAAGAACCAAAAAAAGTTTAATAGTCACGACCGTACTCCAGTATAAACCACTCGACCACAAATTTGGCCTAGCCTAACACAGTTAACCGATTCCAATCTGTCAGGGCAACTCCCGAATCGTTAATCAATTTTAACGAACTCCCCTATTTTTCAATTGAGTTGAGCACAATCTCAAACCTCTCAAAAATTCACGCCGACACACTGCACCGACTCATATTTTGATCCTCAACAAATGCAACCTCGTATACCCTCTTATTGACCCACTGACCTTAAATGAACTAACCACAAAAAAATCTACATCACCGCCCACAACGTTATTAATCGAACCCACATTGCCAGCCAAACTGTCACTGACAATCAAAACTAGGAACCAAGAAACAAACAACAAATTCCAAAAAGGAACAAAACCCGAAAAAAAAATTTCAAAGGGAACAAAAAAAATAACCAAAAAACAACCATTTCCAAAACCCTAAAAATAATCCCAACATGAGAACAATACTTTAAACTTCGCCAAAAAATACAAACAACACAACGAACTACAGCAAAAACGAACCTAACAGATCCCCAAAACCTGGACTACAACGAAAAACCACACCATTCTAAACTGGCTGAAGGGCTGCTAACAAGGCACCCGCCAGCACAGGCCAAGGGCCCCCAACCCCGACGAGGACCTGGGGACTAACTATGACTCAAGTCTTCTTCAAAAAAATAAGGCGCTGCCGCCGCACCACAAGATTTTCTCCACTCCGAGAACACCAGGCCAAGGAACTACCCCAACGCATTCCGCCTGGTCGGAATCAAGCGAAATCTATCATCAACAAACAACGATGGGCAGAGCAGTGTATCCCCCCGCAGAGCGCCCCCCTGACCAGGATAGTTTTTCTCGTGCAACCAAAAAAAAAGACAATTTACCACAACAAAACCAACTTTACAAACAACAACACCGTATCCTCCCCGCCTTTTCTGGTGTAGAACCAAAGTAACAAAAGGGTAACAATCGGAACGAAAAAAACCTCCCGCTTCCATTCCCTTCCCTTAAAAAAGGTGAAGACTGGAATGAAAGAATATTTATGTCCACTTTACCCCTCCCCACCTGCCTAACCTTCTTTCCAGCTCCGAGGAAACTTGTCCAACTCCACCAACTGAAACCCCAACCACACACACACACACACGCGCGCCGCGCGCGCGAACGCTCTCCCTCTTGAACCCCTTACTCTTTAAACCCCCATGGACGACGTTTAGTCCCCCCGACGTGAACAAACCCCCCCTGCCTAATTTAACTACAGGTTTAAAACCAAAAACAACTTTTCACTCGTCGGGGTTTTTTTTCCACACCCTACCAAAAAGAAACCAATCCATCATCAATCTTCCTACTGTTACTTTTTTAGCACACCAAAACTTCCATCCCCAAAAACATCAACCTTTTAAAAACATCAACAACCCGGTTACGTTATCAACCTGGGCAACTCTCCTCCACGACCAAACGCAGCACTTAAGGCACCATTACACTAGCACACATATAAAATTCCAAAAACTGGGGGGCTCTGTTTTACGCACAACTGCTGTTAACACGTCAAAAACACCACACCCTCATAACACTTTGAAAATGCCATTCCACCAAAGAAAAAACCATCATACTTCGACGAGTCAACCTCTCACGACACAGGTTAATGAACCCTCTTTTCCCTTTTTCTCTCTCTCCTCTCTCTCTCTCCCTCTCTCTCTCCTCTCTCTCTACGGCAAGCGACTCAAAAGTCTGCCGCCACATTGTCCTTTTCCAAAACTGCCTGCACCGTAAAAGGAAAAGGCGCATGCAGTGCCCACCTGTATTCTCCCACATTTCTTAACCCCAACTACCTTCCTGGGTTTTTGTCCTCAAAAAGAATTTGCTTTAAAGTGCAAGCTGTGGGTTTCCAAAATTCTTTTTTGCCAACCACACGTCTAGCTATTTTTTTTTTCCTTAGGGTTTAAAGACGTACTCTGCCGCTGTGCGAGCTTTTCCTTTCTGGTTGCAACCACAGACCTCATATCTGCATGGGCCGCGCATCAGGGCCCCTTTAAAAGGGGGCCCTTTTGAGATTTTCCCTTGCCCACAGTACGCGACACTGGAACATGACGGGCAGCCCCGACGAATGTCACATGCATGCCTGGCCAAAAAAAGGCGACCACTCGCCCTTGGTTCGGGGGTCCCAAATGCCCAGACATGGGTACGTCGTGGGCGTTTATCACCGTGGTCCTTATTTCACGGGGACGCAGATCTTTTCCTACGTCCGGGGCCCTCAAACCCCCGGGGACCAGTACACCAACTTCCGGCGTACTCAACTCGTCCAAACTTGGGGAAGTGCGCCCCTTCACACGCACTCCGACCCTTCCTCAAGGTTTCATCCTGGCCCTGCCTGAATTAATGCTGGTAAGGTGTTAAAAATGCACCCTCGGGGGGCAGTGGTACGGGTTTCTGCTGCCCCGGCTCTCTGCGGGGTGTCTGCACCCCCCACCAATCCCGGGGCTCGTATACAGGCCACGTGCCCCATCCGGATCTCTACCTCTTTGAAAATTTTTCCGATCAGGACTTCCCACGGGGCTTTTATGACCAAAACCCTCCAACTTCCCCGCGATAATGGTGACTTAAACTCATACCGCCACAGGAAAACACAGACCTACTCGGGATAAACCAACACTACTGGAGTCTTCCGTGTACGCACTCTGGTACAAAACCATTTGGGCCACTGGGTGTGTCCGGCCCCGGCCCCGAAAACCATTGGCCGGAGACCCGTTAAATCTAAAAATGCACGCAGGGCTCGTACCCGCTCAGCGCATGGGACCAACGTAGGGACTAAAACGACGGGGGCGGTCACAGCATTAAACAGCTCCAAAGAAGGGGGCTCGGGCTTTCCCCTACGAGGGGCCTGGCTTCTTGCAGTTGAAACAAACATGGCGAACTGGGGCCCTTCGATCTCCTGTTCAGCGCTGTAGTGCTTGTCACTTTTTGGGCCCCTCCTGCGGGCGGCCCCCCTTGCTTTTTCACGGTTTACCCAGGTTTTGGTTAACTGTTCGGCTTGTCTCGCCTTCCCCCCAGCTTTTTGGCCTCTGCCAAAACAAAGCTTCTTTGAAGTTTTCAACATTTTGGGGCATGTCTTCCGGACCTCGATCGGAAACTCGGGAAACAATGCTGATAAAAAAGTCTTGGAACAGCAACCCTTTTACGCCTCTGCCACACTCTCACCTTCCCCCGCCCCCAAACCCCCGGGGGGAAAACCACCCTTAACCTTCCCACACTGGCCAAAGTCCAGCAGCGTCCTTCTGATGCCCTGAACTTTTCTGGGTGGGCCTCACCTGCCAAAGGGGTTAACAGGCCTCTTTATCTGATCATATCCCTAATCATCCGCTTTTTAAACCGCATCCCCGTTCTCTAGCCTTTCCCTCGCAGAGACTCAGACTGTGGGCCATGAGGTCTTGTCCACTTGCCACGGGCTACACGCTAAAATTGGCAAAAAGCGTCCACGCGTCGTTTTTTTTCCTGGGGTCAAGGTACATGCTCGTTTTTCCACCTGATCAAGGTTTTCCTATCGTTTCATCAAAGGGCCGTCTTCTTGTATGACTAGCTCTCGTTTCCTTGCCTCTAATCGCTCTCCCTTCGTTTCTAAATCAAATTGGGGCTTGCCGGTCGGGCTTCATTTTTTTACCCCTTTCCCCTCCATCTTTTTCCTCTGCATTCCCAAATTCCATCTTTTCCCCGCGCTTTCTCATCTTCGATCTTTTTCTGCTTCATCTCTATTTCCCTTTGTTTACAGCTTCCCCCTTTTCCCCTTTTCTGCTTTAACCTTTTCCCTTTTCTCCCTTTTCGATTTTCTTCTGTTCCTCAGCTCCCTCTGCTTCTCTCTAGTCCTCCCCTTTCACTTCCCCCTCTTCTATCTTCCCTGCTGCATCTCTAGCTCCCTCTGCCTGCAGCCTTTTTCTCTTCAATCTGCGTCCGCGATTTCTAGCCCCCTCTCATCCTTCATTTTCCCCATTTTTCCCTCCATCCGGAGCTCCAATTTGCTTCTCTCGCCGTCTTCTCACCCTCATTAGAATGATCTGTGACGAATTTGGCGAGGTCCCCCCCAGCAAACCCCATGCCGCCCCCAAATTTTGGCAAACTTTGCATAAGCCCCCGCCCCCGTTCTTATCCCCCCCCGCTCCTGGTCACAAACCTTATTTTTGGTATCCGCCGTGGGGGCCCTGTGGATTCCATGACATACGGGGTCGTACTGGGGAGGGGCCGGTGTTTTAGAAAAGGAAACCCCCTACCCCACAGAAAAAAAGGGGACATATGCATCTGAGCGCAACGGGGTTCCTGACACGCGCTACCCGAAGCAATCACAAAAATTACACAATACTCTCAATGATCACGCCCCCAACTAACCCACCCACACTTGGGACCCATACATTACCCCTAGGGGCCCCAACCCATAAAAAACTACCAATGCACTGTCTGGTCACTGACTGAACCACTGACACCGGGGTGGCCACCGTCCCTGTGCAGGCCACCTTACCCACATCACAGGCCTCACTGTCTCTCGGGCCCACCCACACGATCCATGCACTTGCCCCCCACAACCCATATCCCCCCAACCCCTTTAGTGTCACAACCCGGGCACCCTCGTGCTTCCCACACACAGTCCCTGGGCTTACTCGCCAAAACCCCACAGGATACCAAAGCACACGCGGCACGTCCCGGCGGGGTACCACTCACCTACTCACGGGGGTATACCACATGAAAGGGGGACACAAAGGACACCTGTACCCCCGGCACCACCTACACTGTACGGTGTAATCATCAACTTACCACAACCCATCAATTTTATTACCATTATCCCTCACTCAACGTAGCGCAACCCATTCACACCAACACAAGTGCCCTCCCCAAATCCAATGGAAACCCCCTGAAGTGAACGGGGACACTACGTCCACCTCCCGGTATGGGCGCCCCCACCAACCACCATTTACTTTTACACAACATACACCCCGGGACACAACCCCCCCTACCTCCCTCCTAGCCCCTATACCTACCCGAACCGCTTATGTTACCCCCATCTCCCCCAAATGTCACGGTCGCTAACCCGGGACGCCCTACCCCCCTACCCACCCTATCACACACTAGGTCAAACACAGCACACTACACATTTTTTACAATCACGCCGCTTCTTTTTTTCACACCACCATGGCCCCCACTCCCACCCCAAAAACTGCCCAAATCCCAATTCCCGCTGACCCCCTACTCTACATAAAGACCTGGAAGACCCCAACCAACCAAACACCAGTTTCGGTAACACTGTGCCTGGGGACACAGCGAAGCCCACAAGGTGATAACACAGGGGTCAAAATTTTTAACGACCGCTACCACCCCCACCCTCCCCAGGACTCTGCACCCCCCGTGCCGTGGCCTCCCCCCAGTCGACTCCCCCCCGATGGGCACGACACCCCAAAGCACAACAACCAAACGCCCCCGACGGGGCCGGGGCCTGGACCCTCCTCCTCTTTAAGGCCCCGCGGACACTGAGGGGAAAAAAAAGGCCTGTGCAGCGCTCTCTCACAACCCTAAAAGGGAAAGGAACCATGCCGGAAACCCAAAGCACCGGTACGAGGAGACTCCCCCACAAAGGAAACGGCCCGGGGTTCTCCCTCCCCCCGGGAAAAAAAACGGGACTGGAAAGCCCCGCTCACCCCCGGGCACGGGGCATACAGTAAACTGCGGTGACTGGCCCCCCCCTCAGGGAGGACAGGATACCTGCTACACAACGAGGCCCTACTTAAGTTGCTACTACCCGATCATCAAGGCCATGGCACTTGGTAAAGTTTTTAACTCCCCATCTCCCTTCCCCAATTTCCCACCGGCATGAAGTGACCCCTTGAATTTCGAAACACCCCCCAACCCTTACTCACTTTGGGGTTACAGACCCATCCCCTCCCAACCCCTTCAACAGCATAAAACAAAAATCTCTCTGAGCCAATCCACGCTATTACATTGAAATATAAAATCACACCCAATTCTCGGAAAAAAAACCAATCTAACATCCAACACGGACCCAGGGCCCCCTTTGGACTTTTAAATAATTAGGAAATGGGTAATTTTACAAGGAAATGTCTCCACACAATAACCAGTAGTAAAAACCATCTCTCAAGAAAAACAAAACAAAACAAAAAAAAAAAACAATTTTTTTGCGGTTTTACATTCCCCCATTTACACAAGAAATCCTCGCACCACAATCCCTTATATTATTTCCCCCCCTTTTCACTTCAATTTAACAATATCAAAAACAACATGATTTTTTCGCAAAACTTCCCCTCCAGCACCTCACTCTCAGGTCATCTTTTCAGATAACCTATGGTTAATCCTTGTTTTGCCAACACAACACACTTCATACAAATTTTATCTGCAACATCATCCGTTTTTTTTTCCTATCAACCAAGCTACTCGCCCTTAAACTTTTCCTTTCCTTCTTTTTGCTTTCAAAAAACATAACTGGGTGCCTCCCCACAACCAAAATATCTTTTTCCAACCCCGTTCTGTCACAAATACAACATCCCCCGCACGTTTGGGCACTGTTTACTTTCTTACAAAACTTAACCATTTGACTCACTGTCCTGTACCAAATGCGTACCCCACCGATACATCTCACCCCGCACACACCCCACAAACCCTAAAATCGAAACAAAAAGTACAAACACCAATAAAGTTGAATAGTCACGCCCGTCTCCAGTATAAACCACCGCCCCAAAAATTCCCCTCACCCCTACTAACATTAACCGTTTCCAATGCTGTGAGGTCAACCCCAATCTTAAAAAAAATTTCAACGAACCCCACATTTAAAATTTGAATTGAGCAAAATCATAAAAACCTCTCATTTTTTACGCCAAACCATCTGAAACCTGACTCTATTATGATCCCAAAAAAAAGCAACCTCGTACTACCCTTAGAACCCATGACCTTAATATGAACAACCCAACAATATCTACATTACCCCCATCAACGGTATTAATCGAACCCACATTGTCACCAAACTGTCACATGACAATCGAACTCAGGAAACCCCGACCTACTTACAGAATATACCGAAAAGAGGAACACAAACCCGACAACAAATTTTAACACGGGAAACCCAAAACAACATCAACCCGACTACCCTTTTCGCAACGAACACCAACAAAAAATCCCAACTAGAAACTCAGTACAACTCGCCAAATACAAGACAAAACAACCCAACTACAGCACAACGAACCAAACCTCCCCAACCCCGGACATACAACGATCAACCACCCCTTTTTTGAACGGCTGACAGTGGTTCAAAAAAGCCCACCGACCAAAAGGGCCCAAAGGGCACCCAACCCCCGACAGGACCTGGCACAACTATACTCGAAGTCATTCTAAAAAACAACGGCGCTCCCCCGCACCTACAAGGAGTACGTCCACTCCGACGAACACCGGGGGCCCGAAAGTGAAGCTCCCCCAACGATTCCGCCGGGTGGGAATCAACGAACTCTACTCCCCAAAAAAAAAAAAAAACGTTTGGTCAACAGTTTTATCCCTCCGCTAGCTACACGCCTGACCAACGGATATTTTTTTGCTCGGCAACAACACGACAATTTTCCCCACAACAACTCACAACTTGACAACACAACAACAGCCGATATCCTCCCCCCTTTCGGTGTAAACCAAAGAAACCAAAGGGAAAACAATGGGGAACAAAAAACCAACCCCCGCTTCCATTCCTTCCTTCAAAAGGAAGGGGGAATAAAAGAATATTGTATGTCCTACTCCCGCCCCCTCCTACCCAAACCTTACTACCAGCTCCAGACCCTTTTCCAACTCCACCTAACTGAAACCCCCAAACCCACACACACACACACACACGCGCGCCGCGCGCGCCATTAGCTCTCCATCTTGAACCCCCCTTACCTTAAAACATGGACGTCTAGTTTATACCCCCGATCGGTGACAGATGACATCTTTAAACCCAAGTAAAATGAAACTGTCACACGTAATGTTGTCGCTGTATGACATTTTTGGTGATTAAAATCGGAGAAGAACCCCATGAACGGTTTGTGTCCAATGTTTCTTCTTGAAATGAAAACACCAAACACATAAACCTTTTTGCAACTGAACAGCAGGGTTTCAGTTTTTTCACACCTGTAGATGTGATTTCCAAGAGTACTGAGGGGAGAACTTGGCTTTGAAAAAATACCAAATACAAGGGTTTTTCCCCTCCCCTGGCTTTTCGACATTAGCTCTGGAAAAAAAACTCGGGAAAGGACCAAAAGTCTAAACATTTCATTTATTTAATGGACAGGGAGTCAAACAACTGCGATCGGAAGTCTGAATTCGTAAGTGCAATTAGGCAAAAACTCCAAAAAAACACAAAGTGGAACAAGAAGGCGACTGTTCCAGACGGGTCGGCATGCAGTCTGTCGTAGATCGAAAACTTGTGGGGGAAAGATCGTAGGTTTTGCTCACGAAGAAGCTTAGGGACTGATTGGGAACAGTTTTTTGATTAAAATTTTTTCTCACAAATTTTGGGGGAAATCAAAAATACCCGGGTTTGGTTGGGCGAAAATAAAAAAAGACCCCGAAATTGATTAGCAAGATCCCTTTTAGAAAATAGGGGTTTTTTGGTCCAAGTATAAAGTACATTCATTTTGTACTTTACGACGTAACAAAATAATGGGTCCGGGCACTGACAGTTAAAGGTCGCACAAAAATCCAATTCAAAAACAAAGGAGGCAGACGGAAGGGAATCCCGAACAAAAACCATTTAAGGCGGGGGAAGGGGGAAAAAGAGGGGCCAAAATCGAGGGGCAAAATACCATTTAGTTTTAAAAAATATGGGCTTTTCGGGGCAACACAGTTGTAAAAAAAATACATTTTTTGTGGACTTTACGACAAGACATAATAATGAGAAGGTTCTGAGGCACCCATTTTAAAAGTTTGAAACCCACTAAACCAAAACTGATCAACAGGGGGGGTAAGGGGAAGGGAACTCCCAACAGAACCTTCTTTTCCTTGGGTCACCACGAGAAGGGGCCCTTTGAAGCCGGCTCAAACCTTTACTTTCGAGTTTTGTTTGTTGTTTTTGATATTGGTTTTCCCGAAACACATTGCTCCCTGGGGCTGGTTTTGGTAAAAACGTGCCGGATTAAAAAGTGGTTTTTTATGGGAGAGCGTCATTAATGGCAGCGTGGTGAAGAATGCAAGAAAAAATGACACTAACAACACAACACACCCCCCACAGGGCATCATCACCACCCCCAAAAAAAATACAGCCAACGAAATTTAAAACTTCCCCTTTTGCAATCCTCCCCGGGTCCCCCCTTCAATTTTAAGTCCATACACTTCCCCCTAAAACAAACTTTTAGAAAATGTTTACTCCATTTTGTCCTTTTCGTGGCCAGAGTGAATCGATTGAAGAAACAGTTACAGAAACCCGAAAAGGGAAAAAAAGGGCGTATTCTTACAAAAAAGCAAAGGGGATAATTCGGCTGGGTTGAGGAATACTTCATTGGGAAACGCTCTTTGTGGGTTGATTAACCTTTT
>JAMYXO010007935.1:0-11476 GCA_033310375.1 Conus canariensis
CAGTCTCCCGGGTGTTTTGAATAAAAACCGCAATATAATCCAGCTCGATAAAACTATGAAAAGGGCCATTGCCCTCTTTATTTCCGCATCTTTTTATTGTATGCGCCTCTCTTCCCTTTCGCTTTTCCCCCCTTTCCCCCCCTCCCCCCACCCCTCACCCCATTTCTCTCCCCCCCTTTTTCCCCCCACCCCTCCCTTACCACCCTTTAAAGTGAAGGGGCCCTGGAATGCCTAAACACATTAAACTATTCGGTTGTTTCCTATTCCTCTCTCTCCCTGCTGGCTCGTTTGCTTGCTCCTCAAGAACTGGAATACATTTAAAAAGGGGGAACCCAAACCCTAAAACCTTTACCATATCCATGTAAATACTTAAATTTGTACATAATAGATAGTCGGAATTGTTGGCGGGGGGGCTTTTGAAACAAGGGAAATCAAAACCCAAGTATAGCAAACCACGGGCAGACATGGGAAAAAGGGAACAAAAGGGAAATCTCAGGCAAATCCGATGATCTCTACTCCATAAGCTGGGATGGGACAACAAAAGGGAAAACATGACAACTCTAAAAACACAATCCCTTTTTCAATTAAAAATTTAAAAATAAATCTTTATGGGCAATAAAAAAAAAAAAAAGGGCACAAATTTTTAATTATGGAAAAGGGAGGGGAAAAAACAAAATATTTTTTTCACCTTTCTTTCCGGGGACAACGCTTAAATTTAACCCGATATTGTCATAATCGTATTTAAGCGTAGTCGGGGTCAACGTGACGATCTCGCCCACTCACCGTCGACAAACAACATATCAAAACAAAAATATATTTCCCCTTTTTCATTTATAACAGTTTTTACTTTTACACTATTTACACAGACCTTTCTACTTTGTTTAAAAGTATTTGGAAATTCTGAATTAAAATAATCGCCAGGTCGCAAAAAAAACCCCCAAACCTTTTTTTTTAAAGTTCGCACCCCACACCCCCACTGAAATATTCCATGTCTATATTTCCTGCCCCCAAGCCTATGAAATTTTTCTTTCCCATCAACTAACAAAAAAAACACAAAATGCGCCATGCTCCCCTCACCCTTTTAAAAAAGGCACGCCTGACTCTATTGGGGGGGGGGGTGGGGGGGGAGGGGCCTGAAATTCGTCATATAGGCCCCAAGGCCCTTTTCCCCTCACTAAAAAAAGGGGAAACATTTCCTCGTGCAAACCCCCGTGTTCTATGGCGCCATCGACTGGTCTCTCCTCTCTGTTTCAACACCCTTCCTACAATTAAAAAAAGTCCCTTTAACTATCTGGCACACAATTTCTCCCTGCTGATGGTTTACATGAAAAAGGTTTTCCGGCATAAACTTTTAACATCCTTCCCTTTTTTCCCAAAACCTGCACATGTGACCATGTTCTCCCTAAACAGATCCCTTTCCAAAAAACAACGAAAACCACCAGGGGACATTCCTACATCCTCCCCCCTTCTGTTGATTCAACAGGCATTTCTTTTTAAAAGCATTTTTCCCCCCAGAAAAAAAAACATTTACAAAATTTATCATTTTTTTCAATACACATCATTTTTCGTTTAAAAATTTTCCCACAAACCTTTCCATGTTACTCTGAACCCTTCTGCAAAACTGAACATGGTGTGGTTCTGGTTAGCAGACATTCCCCCCGACAAAACCCCCCATTGCTCAATACAAAAACCCCCCGGGTCAATTTTAGAACTCACTTTCAAAATACTCTACAAAATACAAAGTCCTACAACGTTCCTGAAAATCTATGTTCAATTTTTTTTTTTTCTTTAAAACAAAATCATGAACCATTAGCAAACCCTTCCCAAAACCACATTTTTGAATTGAAATTTTTAAGACCATTTTTATTTTGGGGGTTTTCCTTCAACTGTAAAGAATACACTGTTCAGAAGAAGGAGAGAGAGAGAGAGAGAGGAAAAAGAGAGGAGAGAAAAGAACCAGACGCAGACGAACAACGCAAGACAGAGACAGTTGTGTGTGTGGTGTGGTGTGGTGTGGTGTGTGTTGTGGTTGTGTTGGTGATCTTTATTTGTGTACAGTACGGGATGAGGAGTATTGACAACGAGCACCCGCAGGGGGAAAAAGTTTTCGGAAGGGGAGGGTGGGTATTTAAAAACAGAAGCATGATCATGGGATCCTATGTTTCCCCCTTTAGCAAAAACCTTGTGAAGCTCACAGACCGGAAAAAGGTGGTGCTATTGACACTAGCACTGTTGAACAAATTTGCCTGTTGGGATTTTCCGAACGGGGAAATTAAATTTTAAAAAAATTTTTAAATTACACGCATGCTGCTAAAACAGAACCTATTTAATGCTTTTTGACCTAGCACTGTTACACAAAGCGCTTTTGGAATAACCGAAATTGAAAATTAGATTTTCAATAATTGTGAAGTCGACATGCAGTCGCAAAACAGAACACTATTTTAAGCTATTGCGCATAGCATGTTGAACCCCAAAGCGCTGTTGGGGTATCCCGATTTTGAACATTAGATTTTAAAAATAATGTGAAATGACACGCAGGCTGCAACTGACGGGAATAAAGTCCATGTCCTGGGGAAGTCCCTTTCCAAATTCAAAAAAAAACCAAGGGGACACTGCTTCACTTTTGCTCTCTCCCCCGGTCAGTCACATATTTTTTGGGGAATCATGGGTAACACTAGAAAACATTCCATTTTACCAACTAGGATTTTTTGCTGAAAAAATTATTTACTTCTCCCCACAAATTTTACAAAGAGATCACCACCACACTAAAAGCACAAATTTTTTATATTATTCTCTCCTGAGGGGCTTGATGATGGGGCATTTGCTTTTGCTTTTTGTTTTTGCTGCGTGTTGTTGTTGTTGTTGTTTTGTTTGATGTTTAAAATGATGAGATATGTGATGGATGATGATGATATGATATGATGATGCCATCCTTTGTCTTTTCCACTGTAACGAGTTAAAAAAACCTTTTTTGATAAACCCAGCGAATTGTTCTTATCAAAACATGAATTACGGCAGTACTTCACTTAAAACATTTCCCTTTTTACATAATTTTTTTTTTTTAAGTTTTTTTTTAACCTTTGGAACACAATGATTTTTGGGAGATATTTATATTTACATTTCAAAAAATACTCGCCATGGATGAAAGGTATGGCAAGAAAAAAAACAACATTCATTAGGGAATTTTTGTTCACAGTTTGTTTCAGGGCGGCGCGCGTGACTTTATCGCAGCTGCGTACGTCGGCGTGTGGGTGCGCGGCCGGCGCGTTGTGTGTCGCGCGCGCCTTTTCCATGGTGTTTTTGTGTGTGTGTGGTGGGTTTGGGGTGTGTGTTTTTTAAATTTTTTTCAGAGTGTGTGTGTGTTTGTTGTGGTTTGTGTTGTGTCGTCAATTTGTGTGTTGCGTCTTGTGTCACGAGAGAAAAAGGGGAAGGAGGGAAAAGGGAGAAGAGAGGAAAAGAAGCTAAGTTTTAAATTAAAGGGAATTTATGACTTTTTCTTTGACCTTTCTTACTGCTGAATGGTTTCTTTTTCAAGTTTTTCCCTACATGTTACTCGCTCCTCTCTGTTCCCCCCCCCCCCAACCCTTCCCCCCCTCTCTTCCTCTCTTTGTTGTTCTTATACATCTCTTCTTACTGAATCATATATATTATATATTTTTTATAAGAAGAGGAGAGAAAAGGAGGAAGAAGAGGGGGGGGACTTGGCTTTTTAATATAAACACCCTGTTCCTTATATACTTCGCCGGTCATCTCTACTCACTTCTCCCGCTGTGTGACCTTGTGCTATTTTGTTACTTTTTCGTTAAAGCCACCTTAATCCAGGCGATTTTTTTTTTCATTTTTCCTCTTTCTTAACTGAAACTGTCCTTTTCACTTGTTTCCGCGAGACTTTAACATTTTTGAATATGGGGGGTTATGCAGCATTTCCTTTTTTTCCTTCAACTGGTACTTAGATGTCTTTTGAAGCTGTTTATCTTCAACAAGACATAATACCCAACAAGATAAATTTTCAAATTAAAGATTGTGTACCCCTTTTCAGGTCGTAACAACCAATAACAGTCTTACTAAAAATTCTGGAATAAACGTTGTCACCCCTTTTGGATTTAAACGAATGGGGGTCAAAAAAAAAATGGAAACAAAGAAGGTATAAAAAAATACAGGAATTAAAAAAAGATGATTCACTTAGATGAGATGCCCCACGTCTTGCGACGCATGGGGAAAGTCACGCCCACTGAGATAGTGTCCAAAGTGATTCTAAAAGAAGACCAGCAATGCCAAACGGGGGAAAAAGGGCTACGGGGGAAAAACGCACTCCAAAAAGCCCCCCATGGAATGGAATGTGGCACACCCCCTAACGACATCTCCATTTTAAAAAATGGGGCACACGCCCCCCCTGCCTTAAAACCCAAAACCTTGAAATAAGGGAAAATCAAGGACATTGTGTGTCCATTTTCTTAGGACAAACAAACACAAAATCCTTTAAACTCACGGGGCTAGGTCACCGGGGGAACGCAATTGGGCACAAGGAGTATTAAGAATTTTTATGCCTCATCCAAAAAAAAAAACCCCTTTTTGAAAAAAAATTCCGGGAAAAAAACTTTCTCAAGGCATAGGCAAAATGTGTGGTCTGAAGCTGACAGATTCACGCTGGATGGAAGGAGAATAGAAGTACATTTAGTTTTCGGGAAACAGGAAAAAAAAAACAAAAGAAAATTGTTAGCGAAATGTCATGAGGGGACATTTTCTCCCCTCCGTTTACAAAAAAAAATAATTCTGATTGAACACTTTTGATTGAAGAACAATGAGGCGCACCCTACAAAAAATAATTACCAATCTAAACAGCAGCTTGAGGGAATTTTGGTCCTGAGCCCCAAGTTCTCGCCATAGGGGATGGGGAAAAGAGGGGCTGTATGTCATTCAAAGATCTCATTAACAGCTCTGTATTTGGGGGAAAAGCAACCCCTTAGGGGAATATAATTCCAATTCCGTGTTGAGGGCCTCTCCACGGTATCAAGAAACTCGATTTTTTTATGGGGGGCCCCTTTTTTCACAGAAAAAACGGAGGTGTGAGAATCTGACAATGTTTGCGTTCACCACACACAACCAGACACGCACACTAACCAATTTTTTTTAATTATAAAATCTTGCTGCTTGGGACTTTTATTAAAAAAAATTATCGGGAGCCGTGTCGCCTTTTTTGATACTATATGCATGGATTTTTTTCTACTATTAAGAAATTTTTCCCCGATCTCATTTTTTTTTTTTTTTTCTTTTTTTTTTTAAAGGGGAAAAAAAAAAACATTCCGACAAATATAATGTCCAGGAAAAAAAGGTAACCAAAAAAACAAAAAAAAACCCAATTTTTTCTGACTGATTTTTTTTAAAAAGATATTCGAAAATCGCAGAAGAAAATGGGGGGAATGAAAGAATAAAACTTAAAATTTTAGTGATGAAATCAAATCACGGCTATAGTCCTGCTGTGCACAATACCAAAAGCTGTAAAACAAATGATGTTCTATAATCTTCTTTTAGACAAAGTGAACAAAAACCCAAAGGGAAAAGCCGTTAAAGTACAAAACCAATTCTTTATCAACGAACCTTTTTCTTAAGATTTTAAAACAGCGACATAGTATTTCCCACGCCTTCTCCATACCCAAAATATACCCACACACACCAAAACACACAAACCCCAACAACAAAAAACACACACATCAACACAACCAATGCATGGAGCGCGCCACTTGCACACTCACTCACTAGGGTTTAAAAAAACCCAAAATTTTTGCAGTAAAAATCAAAAAAACAACGGCTTGGGCTTGGGTTTATAATCCCATATTGTGTTTTAAAACCGACTCTTACTCCATAATCAAAAGCAAGAGCTACCCATACCTCTATCCACATCACGGATTTTTTAAAAAATTTAAAATTCTAAAACAAATTTTTGTTTTTGTTAAGTCATTTTCGTATTCCTTGCTTTTTAAACAGTAAGGGTATTCCTTTCTTTTTTTTCCTTTTAGTCTGCTGCCCGCGTTTGTCTGACTGCCCTGCCCCGCCTTTCCGTCCGTCTGTTTGTCTGCCTGTCTGTGTGGGGTTTTGTTTGTTTTGGTGTGTTTTGGGCGGTCTGTTGCCCACCTCTGTGTACGTGTGTAAATGTGTTTTGCCCTTTCTTGTGTAGTGTATTTTCGCACGGGGCGTGAGTGTGTAGCAAAAGAAAGATAAAAGGGTTCAGATTAAAAGGGGGTTTTGGTGAAGTCTGGTATGGGGAGGAGGGGGGAGGGAGGAGATTTTGTTGAGGGAATAATAAAAGAAGCCCAGAGAAAAAAAGGGAAGGAGACGAGTCGGGGGAGGTGGGAACATGGGCAAAGCGGGGGTCAAAGGGTTTTCCCTTTCAATTTTAAGGCATGCTTGAAAAAAGGGAAATTTCCCACCTACAATCGCCGTATCTTTTTTAACTATCGGGAAACCCTCTGCCGATTGACGCGAAACATTTAAAAACCATTTTGAGCGTTTGCTGTAATTTTTTGCCTTAGCCCGAAAAGAGCAGCAAAAAAAGGGCCACAAAAATCTCTTCCCCTGAGCAACGCGTCCCTAATGCTGCCCACAAAATCATACTGTTTACGTTCAGCTGATCGTTTCCCAAATGCACAAGTTTGCCTCACTATCCCCGGGTCTGGCTCCTGTGCGTGTGAACCTGATCTCCGGGTGGGCTGTTCCCAGCTGAAAGCAAAGCTGCCCTTTACTGCCGAGCCCTAAACAAGGGCCCGAAAGTCAATTGGCGATGTGCAAAAACAAATGGAAACTTTTTCACAAAGCAGGACTTGGTGTTTCAAAATTTTTGGGTCATAAAAGGGGGTTTTTTTAATTCCTTGTTAAACTTCCCCCTCCCCCCCCCCCCCCCCCCCCCCCCCCCCCCCCCCCCCCCCCCCCCCCCCCCCCCCCCCCCGACCCCCTTCTTTTTTTTAAAATTTGTATTTCATGTTATTTTTGCTGAGACTTTTTTTTAACCGGCACTTTTTTTCCCTTTTCCCATTACTTTTTTTCCCCTTTCCCCCTTTACAAAGATGAAAAGATTGAGGTTCTTTAAGTTTTGTTACAAATTTTTTTAGTGGTTCAGTGATTCAACATTATATATTTTTCGCTTTTTATCTCGGCCCAAACTTACTGCTTTTTGCTTGTCTGTTTTTTTTTGATAGAAAATTTTGGGAAAAGACGGGAGGCTTAGACCCGTGTGGCCCGAAGGGGGGGTGTCCCAAACTCAGTGGCAAAGTTCAAACAGGGAAATTGGGGGGCCGAGAGGTTTTTAAAAGAAGTGTGGTCTTTCACCCTTTTTTGGTTTTACCTAGCTTCCATAAAATGGTAAAGCACACTTGAACGGGTCCGGAAAAATTTAAACCCCTCTAAACCTTTGAAAAGGTGAGACAGACCGAGAAAATTTAAAATTCTAGATCTGCCCATTTTTCTGAAAAAAAAAATCGGGGGCTTTTATTCTAAAACTTTAAAAACCCAAAACGTCCCGGATCCAAAAGGGGGCAAACATTTAACAAGGCAAAACCCCATCCAGAACCACATCGGACCACATCGGATTGCTGACAATAGTAAAGAAAAAAAAAAAAGGAAATTCGTTGGACTGCCATTACACACGGAAAAATGGGAAGACCAAAAAAGTGATGGGACTGACAAAACCGCCAAAAGGAAGGAAAATTCCCCCTGGCCTTTAGAACACACCTGACAGGCGCAGGAACCCGGTGAAAATATTTTTCAGTGCGGCCCCCAGGGGGAATAACGACGAAAAAAAAACCCAAAAAAGGAAAATGACGACATGGTGGGTCAGTTACCCCCAAAAAACTGTCACTTTTTAACAATATGAATGAATGGCTAGCGAAGCAAGTGGTCGGTTCAAAATGAGGGCAAGGGGGGGCCAAACTAGCAAAAGCTAAATAGTCAGGTTTGATGGTGGGCAGTGAAAAAGAGCTGAGAAAATCAGTTTGTAATTACATATGATCAGGTAGCTGAGGTTTTTTTGTCAGTTTAGATTCAAAGTTTATCAAAAAACCGAGATTTAAATTTGGCCCCGTTTACCACGATTTGACATCCCCTTAACAAACCGAAATGGACAGTTTAAATTGAAGTGGTGATCATTTTTTAGGGGCTAAGGGTTTTAGTGTATATCAACCCGGTGATCAGTTAGCAGAGCTAAATGGCCGGTTCATGATGAAGTGATGGGTTTAAATTTGCTAAGCAAAAAGGTCAGTTTGTCATGAAATGATGATCAGTTAGCAGGGGCCCAGTGGGAATTTACGATGTTTCAAAGCAAAGGGGGTCAATGTACTGAAATGGGTTTACCTATCACCAAAAAAGGGAAAAGCGTCAGGTTTAACCTGACAGATATCCCAGCAATTCAAGTTTAAAATTTCCACGGAAAAAACATCTGGGTTTTTTTGGTTTGAAAGCAGGTGGGTTTTTAAAAAAAAACATTTTGGACAGTGACATGTGGCAAATACTCTCGCGGAAAAAAATGGGAAAAGCATCTCTACCATTTCCTCACCAAAGAGAAACAGAAAAAAATTGTCACAGGTGAAAACCCCACAGCAGTTGTAACCGGGCCCACAACATGAAATTTTATTTTTTTATGATTCACATTCAAGGGCACATTACTATTTAATAGTTCCAAAAGGACGGGATCTATTTCCAAACCAAAGGGGGCGCTCTACATGTAAAAATCACTATCAATTCCCCCAACCAAAAAAAAATCGTAAAAACTGGGAAAATACAAGAATGCACTTTGTACTTTGACATAAAAATAGAAAAAATTTTAGCGGAAAGAAAGAACACACGCTGTTTTTGATTGGGTTTTTATACACTGCCAGTTCAGCAGTTTAAATTTCATCACCCAAAATTAAATTTAAATGGGGATCTAACAAAAAAGATTTTCCGTTTGGGTAAAGCTCCCGGGGAAACAGTGCAACACAAACCCCACGAATCTCCTTCTTGTTTTGCTGTTTTCAAGCCTGAAACAAATCTCGAAGTTTTTTTTCTGCTTCATTGGGGGGTTTAGGGGGAACGCTTTTTATTTTTAAATTTTCTAAAAATTTTTATAATAATTTTTCATTCCGTTTTCCCTTTTTTCCTACGAAAACCATTAAAATTTTTCTTCTAAAATTTAATTTAAAAACAATAACCCCATAACAAACCCTCACCAACGAAAAACAATAACCCTTAAACAATTAAAAACAACAACAACAGACACACACACACACAAACCACACAACACACACACTGTTTTCGGATGGTGTGCGGTGCGTGTTTTTTTTGTCGGACTCTCGCTCTCAAAATTTGGATGCGTGTACGGCTTTTTCCCCTACACCACACCCGCACCATACGAAAATGGACCCGCCAGGCAACACACGAGTTAAGATATTTTAAAAAATTTTATATATATATATATATATATATTTATATATATTTAAATATGTGCCCCGAACCATCAAATTTATAAAAATGCAGCTTAAAAAGGAGGGCCCTTACACCCAATTCTGATTGGCTGTTTATAGATGAAGTATTCGCCGCCATTTTGTTTTTAGGAATACCCTTTCGGGTAAATTTAACATACCGCGTAGGCAAAAACCCTTTCCCTGAACATGTAAAAGCCCAATCCCAAATGATGGTTTCAGCGGGGTTAAATTTTACTCTTGTCTTGGTAAGTATCGATTCTTTTACCGCGAGGGCGTTCGTTTGATCTTTTCCCCGCCCCTTTTACCCGGCCATTGTCCCTTCTGTTTGTTTTCATCTGATCTACTGTTTTTGCTTCAACTTCCCTAAGCAACTGCCTTCGTTTCATAAGTGGAAAATACCCTTTTGCACTATGATACACTATATCTTTGCATACGGTAATTGTACTGGCGTCCAGTTTAATATTTTTAAACCCTCCCCTTAAAAACGAGATGCGTTGGGGCTTTTGCAATTTTTTTTTTTTTAAAAAAAAAAGTAATCTTAAAATTCCCAAAAAGGGGTTTAATACTTTTTTCTTTTTTTCTTTAACCCAAAAAAGGGTTTATGCAGATTGAAAAAAATTTTTTTTTTTTTTTTTTTTTTTTTTTTTTTGTTTCTTTAACCACAATGGTGTTAAATTTAACATTAAAATGACAATTTTATAGGGTGATCTGGGGGAAGGCAAATGTTTTTTGATCCTCTCGTGATTTCCCAATTTTTGGAAATATGAGGAAAAGGCCGTTTTATTTAAAATCCCGGTTTTAGTTATTTTTTGTCCTTTCGTTTTTGACTTTTTTTTTTTTTAGAGTGGAATCTTTTACTGCTATATTTTGGGGGAATTTTTTTTATTATTATTGTTTGCATTTGGCCTTCTTAATTGACACTTTGTTTTTTTCACGCCCATATTTATTTGCAACTAATCTATCCGAAAAAAACGTTGAAAAGAAGTTGACCAGTATCCGCTGCTCTATGCTTCTCTTTCATTCCTTTTTTCTTTTTGTCTTTTTTTTTTAACGGCTAGGGGCACTTATAAGTTGTCCACAAGGGCTCATTCTTTCAAAGGTTCAAACACGGGTTGTATATAAATGGAGTTTTCAGACAAAAAGTCACCATGGGGGACCCCCAGGGGGGGTGTCTTGGCCTACTCTTTCCCGTGTTTTATAAATTATTTACCGAATGTAGACTGTGAATGAAGATCTTTGCAGATCCAAGCTACAAGATGCGAGTATATGAAAACTCAAAGGGGAAAAAATTTAAACTTGCATGACAACCCTTTGGGTTTTATTGCCTGTTTGGTTCTAAATTCAATTGGCAAAAATGTAAGGGACACCTTGGTCAAATAACCCCAAACATGTTTTACATGCAATGGAATTGACGGGTAAATCTACTGAAGTGGGAAAGATAGGGGGGTTTGGGACCCCCTTGCATTTCGAATTACTGTAACAGTATAAAAAACCTAAAAAATCCTCTTCTTGTTTATTATACTAACAAATCAAAAGTTTTATTTATTCCTTTTTTTCAACGGGAGACCCATATGGTTGTTTTAACCCGTTGGTGTCCCATTTTTAGGAAGAATAGTCTACGGGGGTTCCAGAAAAGGTTTACAAAAAAAATTGTTGGGGTTGGGTGATATGACGTATGGGAAAACTTTTTACGCAGTTGCCTATTTAAGTAAAAAAGGCTCAGGGGGGTATATTTAAATTCCAAGTTTGTCATCTCTCTATGATTATTCTTTAAAAAAATGGCCCCTAACTTTTTTGTGAGGGGGATTAAACGTGGACATAACTTTTAAAATATATAAAAAAAAAAAGATACTGAATGGACTTGCAAAACCTTTCAAAATAATAGAATTCAAAGCCTTCCCCTGATGAAGCGTCAATGCAAAATCATTGAATGTTTAAAAATTTTAGACAAGTTTTTTCGAAGTAAAATGTATTCGTCAATATACATATTTAATTTGTAAAAAGTTTTTACATCAATGAAAAAA
>JAMYXO010007936.1:0-11474 GCA_033310375.1 Conus canariensis
ATTTTTCAAAACCCTTTTTTCTTTTTTGTATTAGTTTGGGTTTTCAAACTTTTGGGAATGTTAGTTTGGCGGAAGGGTTTTGCGTTTTCGCAAGACCGTGTGCATGGAACCATAAAAAACCTCCTAATACCTAAAACCCTAAACCCAGGCAACGCCAAAAATAAAAGTAAGGTGGACCCCCCTTTCCCCCAAAAAAAGGGCAGAAAAGGGGAGGAAAAAAAAAAAGGGGGGTTGGTGGGGATGAATTGGTTTAGAAATTTAAGACAATCAGTCTTTCAAAGAGTAAACCTCTCACTTTTTATTTTTTTAAACCAGTTACTTAAACACCTTTCCCCTTTAAGCCTCTCAAATCTTCAAATAAAAAAGACACTTTCCCTTTTCAGTAACAAAATTTTTTAAAGGGTTTAAAATAAAAGATTAGTACATTCCCAAACCCCCCAAAAAAAGGGTTTATGCCAATGAAAAGTAAAATCAAAACCTTTCTTCATTAAAAACCTTCCCACCATTTTCCCATAACTTTTATTAAAGGAAAGAGCAAAGGGAAGAAAAGGGAGTAAGGGTTTGTTTAACAGGCCCCACCCCCTGCCCCACCTGTATCGGCCCGAAGCAAGTAGCGGGAAATTAACGGCAAGGGTTTTGGGGGTTACAAGGGGCAAAGGGGTTTAAATTATTTTTGAAAAATATTATCCCTTTGGTTAAGAATTGCACCAACATGAATAAAACAGGTTTAAATTTTTCCTTTTTGGGCCGGGCGTAAAGTGGAATGATCGGCAAAATTTTGGCCAACCCCCAACCACATTGCCCCACAAAACTTTAGGGGGAAAATCTTTATTTTGACCAAGTTTGAAACCTTAAGAAAGATCCATTTCAAATATTGGTTTATTTGTGAAAAGTTGTTTGCCCCTATAATTTTACAGGCCAAATAAAAACCCACCCCAAACCCCTGGGAGTTCAATTTCAAAAATTCAAGCTGCGCCTAAATGGACGGAAAAATTAAACGTAAATAAATTTAATTAAAGCGGTACAATTTTCATTCCAAAAAACAAAAAATGTTTTTGTCAATTATAACTTTGTTGGATGTTTGTGACGTTTCCCCCCAACCCTTTTTGTTGTTGGCACCAAATTTTTGGGTTTTGGCTTTTCATGTAAAGTTAGGGAAAAAGAAAAAGGAAATTTAGCTTTAGGAAAGAAGCTGACAACATTCTGGGGCCCAGGTTTAAATTTTTTTTCTATAGGAAAAGGTTTAAGGGTTCCCAATCCCGACCAAAGCCCAAAATTTTTTTCCTTTATCCCTTGTTCAGCAAAAAGATTTACCAAGGGCAGAATGAAACCCAACAACCCTCCCTTTTACAAAAAGGCACGTATTGGGGTTATTTCCTATTAATTATTACAATTGGATACATGTACGCAAAAAATCTATTTAAAACAAATTGTTAACTTGTTTTTGCCCCTTTTTTCAAGACCAAAAAACCCTTTTCCGAGTTCTCAGATTAAATTTTAAACTTTTATTCCGAAAGGACCCTGGTACCCAAATCAACGTGATTTTTAAATTAAAAAGGTTCAGGGTTTTTAATAATTGCTGTGGAAAATAAACTTTGGGTTTTAATTTTATTCAATAAAATTTTTGGTGGAAAGACCCGGGACAACCCGAAGAGCCTGGTGTGTAACCCAAAAATTTGATTTTGCCAATGCCATTGTATGATGTCAAGGGGCTACTTCCTTGTTACAAAGGCCAATTGAGCAATAAAGGGTTAGCCAGTTAAAGGAGGAAAGAATTGCTTTTGCCATAAATTTGGCGGGAAAGGACCTCGGGGAAATTTCCCCGCACAATTTCTTTCCTGCGGGACAAGACTCTTTTCTATTGGGTTTTTGGCAAACCAACTTTAGTCTTTTGTGTGAACTTTAAAGGAAAACCAGAGAGAAGTAAATAGGGTTTGGAATTTTAAGGGAACATAAAAAAGAAAGGAAGGGATTTGTTTTAAACCAAGGAAGTGTGAGAATTTTTTAAAAAAAAAAAATCTCCTTTTAACCCGGTTAAGATTTTTTTGGCCAAGTGGTTTTAAACATTACCCGGCCACCTGACGACGCACCAAATTCACCCAATCCTGGAATTTTTAAAACCCCAAATGTAGAAATGACCGTTCAAAAGGAAAATCGCTTGCCATTTTTAAAAGACTCCACAATTTGTTTTAAAACTATTTTTCCCAAACCCCTCACCATAGTAAAAGCAACCGGCTTGGACTGGAAATTGGGTTGGTAATTGGGTTTTTTTACCGTTTACAGTTTATAAAAATTTTTTGGGGGGAAAATTTTGGGTTCAAATTTTTGTAATTTTCCTTTTATAAAATTTTTTTTAAAAAACCCAAAAAAAAAGTTCATTTTCCAAGAAAAAATTTTTTTTAAAGGGTTGTTTTTTTTAGGTTTTTGGGAAAAAATTTTCTTTTTTTCTGCAAATGTGGATTTAAGGTCTTATTAAACTTCCTTCAGTCCTAAAAATCAAATGGGAAAGTTTTGGGGGGAAAAAAATTTATGAGATGTTGGGAATAAGCCTGTGGAACTTTAAAAAAGGAACATAAGAATTTATCAAATGGAAAAGGTTTAAGAATTTAGGCCCCGGGAGCCGCCCCCATAATTTTCCCGCATTTAAAGGATAACAGCCCTAGGACAAATGAATTTAAAAATCCCCCAAAAATTCTTGGGGAAATTTTTTAGGAAGCTAAAAATGTAAGGGTTACAAAGTATTTTCCCAGCCCTCCCCCCCTGTTACAAACGAATCCCACCCCCCTTTGCCAATGGTTTAGCAGCCTGAGCAGAGTCAATAGACGGCACCTTAAAATTTTTAAAATGTGAATTTAATTTAAAAAATTCGGTTTAAATTTTTATACTTTACATATTAAAGTTCACAACCCCTAAATTCTTAGGCAAAAATTCAAAACCACCCACTCCATCGAAAAAAAATTGTTATAATTAGATGCAAACAAAGTGTTGGGCTTGTGTTGGGTTTCTTGGCATTGGCCCGAACCCCAAATTTTCAAATTTTTTTTTTGAACAAATTCTAATGATTAACCTAGTGTTGAATTAGGTTTTTTTAATAGGGTTTTTTCATTGGAAGATTGCACTTTCAATTATTACCCAAATAATAACCCCCCCTACCAATTTAATATTTAAATTTAAGGGAAAATTTAAATTAAATCCCAAAAAAATAATTTTAAAAAAAAAATGCTTTTTTAAATTATAACATTGGTAACCGGGTTTAAGGGTACCTTTCCCTTTTTTTTTTAAAAACGCCCCCTAAACACCCCCCAACCAGGACTTCAAATTTTGGGCCGGGTATGGTGTGTTAAGAAAGGCTGCCCATATTTCCACAAGCCTCCAAAAACATTGAATTGGGATTCCCAAGTCCTTGTTAACAATTATTTTTTAATATTTAATCCAAAGCTTTAAAAAAAAAAAAAAAACCCTTTAAAAGCTGGCCCAAAACTACCACTTTTTACAAAGCGAGCGGGGCCCCCAGAAGAAGTACCCCTTCACGAGAGGGGAGGCTGTTAAACCCATTTTCCACCCAACCCCCCCTTTCCCCAATTCCTTTTCCAGTTCCATACCCATTTGGAAGTTTTCACCCTCCCCCCACCCCATCTTTCCCTTTCAATTTTTTGTTTTTTTTTTCCTTTCCCTCTCATTCCATCATCTTTGGGAACCTTTTATGAAACCTTACTTTCCGTTCTTTTATTTGCTCTTTCCACCATTTTTTTTCTCCATTTTTCTGTTTTCCCTTAATAAAAATGCAGATAAATGGTTTTTCTTTTTTTTATCTTGTTACCACAAAAATAATTTAATTTTTTTTGCTTTTTTGGAAACTTAAAAATAAATTGGTAAATGGAAAGGGTTTACTTGGTTTTTTAAAATTATTGGTTTTTTTTTTCAGGGTAGTTTTTTGCGAGGCAGTTTTGGGTTTAGAGTTTTTTCATTTTAGGTTTTGCTTGGTTGTTTTTTTTGTCTTACAAGGCATTTTTTGTAAATGAACCAACGGGCTTTGTTAAAACCTCCCTTTGAAAAGAAAAATTTAAAATTATTTGTTATTTAAATTTGGTACTCAAGATTTAATTTGTGTGTTGGGGCTCTTTCCAAAGTTTCACCTACCACTCGCCTCCAAGGGGAAAGGAGAATAAGCCCCCAAACTGGACACTGCCCCTCCCATCTCTTACCTCCAAAATACAAAGTGGCCCAAATTTTTGGGGGGGCCGCCATTTTTTGGAACAATTTTTAAATCCAGAACCCAAAAACCCACAAAAACCAGGAAAACCCAATTTTTGTATTCCAAAATTTTTAGCAAAAACCGGGGCCTTTGTTGGGGGCCCTAATCAACCCCGTTTTTTGTAGTTTTTGGGGGGAAAAGTTTCTTTTTCTTTTTTCCTTTTCCCCTTTTTTCCCCTTTTTTTTTTTTTTTTTTCCCTTGGGGTTTTTTTGGGGGAAAAAAAAAAATTTCCCCCCTTTTTTTCCCTAAAAACCCCCCCCCCAACTCTTAAAACCTTTTTTCTATTTTTCCTTGTGTTTGATTCTTGGATTCCTATCGGTTTTCTCTCCTTTTTTGCATTGGTTGTGTGTGTTTTGTAGGACTTTTTTAATCTCCTTTTTTCCCCGAAACTAATGACAAGGGAAAAGTCGTGTGTTAAACTATTTTAATTAACTATTTTTAAAAAAAGGCAAAATTGTTGTTAAGGTGAACCAAATTTAGTTGTTGTTTTCCCGGTTAACAGCGCAAGTTTGTTGGGGAATTTTTTTGTTTTAAATATGATGGTCCAAAGGGCTTTAAAAGGAGAGTCCCTTTGTTTCCGAGGAAACTTATCCCGGGAAACCCCAATGCGGCTCAAAAGAAGGGGGGGAAAATCTTCAAAAGGGAAAACCCCACCCCACACCACCCCACCCCGGCTACAACGCCCCTTTTAGCTATCCACTTCCATTTTTGTTTGGGACATGTTGCCGCTAAATGGGAACCTTCAATGGGGGATTTTGGATTATTTTTGGGCGAAGTGGACAGGAAGGCGGGGCTTTTGTGGGGGCCTTTTTAAAAAGGGCCCTTTGGAGCCGGGTTTTTTCACCGTCTTTTTTTCCCGATTCTTTAAAAAAACAGACCTTTTTTTTTTTTTCCAACAAGTTGTCTGAAATCGCGTCATTAAAAATTTAAAAGTATCAACATTTTAACTTTTTTTAAAAGCTACTTTCCCTTCCCAAGGAAAAACTTTCCCAAATTTATTAAAAAGTTTATGGGGAAGAGCAGGCAAGGAATTTCCAAATTTGCCCACAAATGTGGGGCCCTCCCCAGACCCCGGAGGGGGACAGGAGAATCCAGTTTCCCATTAAAACCGAAGACCCATACCTTTCTGAAATCGCCAAATTCAATAGGCCCTCCTCGATTTCTATAACCAAAATTTATAAGGGGATGCTTTTTCACCCAAAGTCGACACCCCCAGGTGTCTTTGGGGGGAAAGTGTTGAGCGAGGTCAGGGGCCCCCCCCTTTTTTTTCCCCAAACCCGGTGTTAAAAAGGGGGAAAAAGTTTTAAACCTTGAAAATCCAATTAATCCTTTCCCTTTTTTTCTTTTTTTCCCACTTTGAAGGGCAAAATTTTAAAATGAATTTTTTGAAAGCCGGCTTTTTTAAATTGCCAACTTCCCAACACAATTTAGGGGGCACCAGATGGGGAGGGGAAAAGGGGAGCAACCAAATTTGGCCGACCGAAGAAAATTTTCCAAAGCCCAAAAAAAAGTACGCCCAAATCTTCCCGCATTTAAAAAACCCCTGATGCTGATTGTGAAATTCCATTCTGTAAAACTTCCTTATGAATAGGTTTTAAACCTGGGCAGTTAACTCAGGGGTTTTGTGCAAGCCCGCCAGTATTGCCCCCCAACAAAGGGGAAACAGCCCCCTGGTTAATCAAGAGTCAAAAAACAAAACTGAAGCCTTTTGGTTTTTGTTCACTTGGTTAAAATTTTTCAACCCCTTTATTTCTTGAATTCCCTGAACTATCTTTCTGGGCAAACCTTTTTTCAGCCCAGTTTCACATCCCACCATGAATTGTTTAAACCTTCACTTTCCCCACTTTAATTCCAAGGGTTAAGGGGGGATAAAGTTTTAAAGGGAATGCTTGTATGGTCTTCTTAATTTTTTTATTTAAAAAAAACTGTGTGCGGGCCCCCCCATATTAAAGATAAGTCGAGTTCACAGAAAAAAAATTCCCAAAATTTTTGGAAGAATAAATTGGGTTTTAGTTTGGGTTAAAAGTTGTTCAACATATTCAAAATTTTTTTTGATACCCACAAGGTTTAAATTTAAAAAAAATTAAAACTAACTCATTAAAAGGGGGGGTAAAGTTCCGGGTAAATACCAAACTTTTCCCAAAATGTTAAATGGACCCATGGTGTTTTACCCAATGAAGACAAATTTTCCATGGCCAAATTTTTTTTTCTGCCCAACCCCCAATTGAAACCCTTGGTTCCGTTGGAACCCTTATGAAATAGGCCCGTTCCTGGACCAGTTTGTTTCCCCGGTTAAATATGTCTCGGTTGACCTTGGAGGTTTTTTTGTCAAGATGTTTTGGTTAATTTTTTAATTTTGGTTCACGTTTTTTTGTTTTTGGGAATTCCCCTTTGTGTTTATCCTTGGGCCTTTGTTATTTTTCCTTTATAAAATTTCCTTACCCCTTTTTTAAAAATGTTTTGGGTAAGGGTTTTTTTTGGGGCTAGTGGAGTATCCCCAATTTAATTCACCCAAAAAAACGGGCCCGTGAATTTCCATTAGTTTTGAAAAGTAGGAATTGGTTGGTTAAAATTTAAATATTTTTTGGGAATTAACAACTGAGCCCCTTTCCAACTTTTAATTTTTTTTAAAACTTATTAAAATGTTATTTGGAAAGGACACAGTTAAGATAAAACCTAAAAAAACCCAGGATCCTTTTCCCAGGGTCTGGAAAGGGATCCAATTATGTTCCATTACCTTATTTACCCACCCTTGGATTTTTTTGGCCCGTTTTGCAAGTTGGAACCCCTTTTTTCCGTGGAAAGTTTTTTAGTTTTTACACAAAAATGAACCGATTGATTCCCTTTTTAAAAGGTCCTTTCCTCTTGGGCCCAAAATTTTGTTCCTTTTTTATTAAAAACTAGTTCTTTGGGGGGACAGGTGCCCCTTTACAGAGATTGTTATGTTTTTAAAATTGTTTTGACTACTCGTTTTCCTTTTTTTACTAGCCTAGGTATTTCTATCTTTTATTTTAGGTTGGAATTTTTTCAAAGAAAAAATTTGTTAAAAGTTGTGGAAACCCCTTTTTGGCCAGAAAATGTTACGACCCTAGATTCGTTTTATTTGGTTGGCGATTTACCAGTTACCATTTTGGGGTTGGCCCGGGTTTTGAAAAGTTTTGGGAAATGGAATTGTGTAGTTGGAAAATTTTAAAAAAACCATAATTGTTTGTACCCCGCTTTCCAGTTAAAATTTTTCAAACATTCCCGTGGAACATTTTTGGTGGCCGTGATTGGGGAAATATGTGGGTCATTTAACATTGGGTTTTTTCCTTAGAACCCGTTTTTGGCCCCTGTTGCCCGGTTTAGAAGTTTTTGGATAACCGAGTTGGCAGTTTTTGCCTTGATCCTGAACCAAGCAGGTTTTGTAGTCCATTAAAAATTGACCGGTTGGGGCCGGCTGGGGCCCACCCCATGGAAAAGGGAACTGTTTGGGGAACCCTTCCATGGGAGCGTATATCCAGGAATTTTTTTTTGAAGGGGTTTTTTGGGGGTGGGTTTTGATTTTTCTTTTGGAAGGGATTTACCTTTTCTTGGGTTTTTGGGGCCCCCCTTTTAACCCTTTTTTTGCCCCCCAAATTCCCCGGGGCCTTTTTGGGGGGACCCACAGAAAATTTTGTTGTGGGACTCCCTGGTAGGGAAAGGGTTTACCAAACAAAGCAATACTCAAAACAACAGCCGTTTGGTGGAATCCATCTTCTGGATTGACATGACAACGGATTCATCAACATAACAAACACCAGAGTGGCGTCCCTTGATAGCCGACGATTGATCGACCATGGAAGCCAGTTCTCAACACTCCTCACCCTTAGGATGAAGTATGAGGCGATAAACGTGAACTTGCTGTAGCACAATGGAATAAATCATACGTAACAGAATGAAACAAAAACACCATAACTGTAAACTAAAAAAGTTGCATAGATTAAGTCATTTTCCTGTTTGACCAGGTCTTAACCAACACATCGAAAGAATGTCTACAACTCAATGGAATAGTCAACTCTTTTAGCTCTTTCAAGTAACATTGGAGACACAAAACCTGGCCCCGTTTCATAGTCTTTCAAATATGCTGGTTGTCGTCCTTCTCTCAGAGAAACTCGTTTTTCTTGGCTGTATGCCTGGTGATACCACTGATGCTTTAGACAGGTTTTTTTTCAGTCCTATGTTACTGGTCATGCTGTTTTCATTGTCTTCCTTGTTCCTGGACAAAAGGTGGGCAGCACACCGTGGCTGCACTGAGGTACTGCAGGCCTCCACAGAATCAGACATCCAACACGGACTTGCGTGGTCCAGGGCCCTCGCCCCCCCCCCCCACCTTCTCTGGAACACACAGCAAAACTGTACATTGAAAAGAAACCCTTGATGATGAGAACTAGCCAGATAATACCATGATCCAGCAGTTCTTCTTCTCTGGTTCTGCAATAGTGTCTTTTCTTGCAGTGGTCCGTATTCTGAATATGATTAACATACTCTGACAAAACGCCCATTTTTCCACCGCACTGACATTGGAGACTGTACCTGACCCCTTAACAATAGCTTCCTGGAATCCACTTCGCACCATCACCAAAATTCATGAAGGAAACAACATCATCAGTAAACTATCAGGAAAGTGAAAGAAATGTTTTGCTCAGCTATGGACTGCCAGACACACTGGTGATGACAATGAAACAATTTCACCAAATGTCATCAAGATCCACCACAGACCTGAAATGCCACTGGAGTATTGAGTCCATGACTCGCTGAAAATTGCTAGATGCACTGAAACGCCAAAAGCAAGACGCTTGTACGAGAAGAGTCCCTTGTGTGTGTTTGACCGTCAGAAACTTCTGACTCCTATCTGTTTCAAGTTCAGTCTGAGTGTAGGCAAGACACAAATCTAGTTTGTGGTAGGACAGACCCTTTGCCAAGCTGAGTGATTAAGTCTTCCAGTGTGAATATGGAACTGTTCCACCTTTGGATACCTTGTTCACTGTCACTTATATAAGTCCCCACAAAATGCGAACTTTGACCACTAGATTTTCAAGACAGGAACAGTGGTGTTGGCCCAGTCTGAAAACTGAACAGTTTAATTACATATCATCTTGCTGTAAGGCTCTGCAGTTCTTTTTCTACTTTCTCTCTCATAAGCATGGAAAGACCTGGGCTTAACAGGAAACTGGAACTGCATCATCTTGAACCATGTAGTTTGGCCTTTTACTCCTTGTATTTTGCCCAGAACCTTCTTCAAACAGATTTTGTATTTTGTCAACAACTGTGGCTGATTTGGTCTGTTTCAGTTCTTTCACAACATTGACTGTCACACCCAAATTGCTTCCAATTAGGGTCACCGACCAAGCGATTGTGTTTGAATTTCTGTGACAAGCACACTTGCCTTTTTTTTTTTTTTTTTTTTTTTTTTTTTTTTTTTTTATTTTTTTTTTCAACATCCATCATTCTGAATGTTCACTCTGACATCTAACGATCCTACACTATAAACAGTATACCGTGAATGACTTAATCTTCACTGAAGAATCTCCATGCAGGGGGGTTCCAAACAGCTTCTTCACCAATTTATTTGACAAAATGGTGTATGGAGAACCTGTGTCAATTCAAACTCAACAGGCTTTCCTTGAATACTGACTTCACACCCATAGGTGCTACACTTCCTATTAGCTTCTGAACAACTACCCAGACTGATGTGATCAGTCTCCTCACTACTTTCATCACTGTCATTGATATTCTTCACATTTCCTTTCATTTTCTGTGGCTGATCACATTTGACCTTAGTGTGACCTTTCTTTCCACAATGGAAACAATATATTTTCTCTAAACAGACACATCCTCGGACTATGGTCTGCTCCACAACGAAAACATCCAGTTTTCCACCTGTCTTGCTGCGGACCACTCTTTTTCCACCTGTCCTGGAAATGGCGTGGCCTCACAGACTCCACCTTGCCCAGTGTGACTTTATTCACACCATCTGCTGCATCTTCCACTAAACCCTGCATCTCCTTCACATTCCAGCATGCTGCTTCATGGGATTCAGCAATCTGAAATGCTTTATCAAGTGTCAACTCAGCATCTGTACAGATAATATCTTCTCTTGAATTTGCTTGTTGCTGATCCCTGCAATAAACCTATCATGTAGTGCCCGAGTGATAAACTGACCAAAGTTACAAGGACTTTGCAAGTCGACGAAGTTCGGCGAGAAACATCTGAACACTTTCTTCCTTCTTTCTGTTTCTTGAATAGAACTGAAGACTTGCACTGGCTTCTGACAGTTTGGGCTTGAGATAATTGCTAACTAGCTCTGAAACTTCAGCAAATGTCTTTGATTCTGGTTTAGGCAGGCAGGCAAAGGTTCTTAATAATGTGGTACGTACCTGATCCCACATTAGAACAAAGAATACACACCTTCTTCTTATCATCAACAGTGTCATTGGCAATGAAAAAATGTTCGTAGATTTCAACGTATTCTTGCCAATTTTCCCCTTCTTTAAAAGGTGTAAATGCACCAATATTCCTGCCATTGTTTAAACCTCACTCAATACTGCATGAAGTACAAGATCGTTTATTCTCGTCGCCAAAATATGTTTATTATTAGGCTTAACAACAAGCAAACAAGCAATAATCCAAACCAACAGCCGTTTGGTGGAATCCATCTTATAGAAAATAGCTGTAGACCTGCAGCCTCTGATGTGAAATTATGTTAACCACTACTTGCTTTAAAAAAAAAAAATCTGTCTTTTTCTGTTATAAGCATTTATGGGATGAGGGGTGTCCCTTGGCTTGCTGAGATTTTTAAAAACGTTTTTAAAGATTTTTGTTTAATTTGGAATTACAGTCTGTCTGTTTTGAGAGTCTTACTTTGTTTTTTGTCATGTAGTTTCCTACATGTTTAATTTTACTCCATTTATTAGTTATTTTAGCACCATGATAGTTTTCATCAATACCACATGTTGATAATATGCGATGGATAACTTTAATCAGTCAAGTATGTTTTGGGGCCTGAAATATGTCAATGTTTATTAGATCATACATTAATTTTTATTGATTTGATTGTTTTTGCAGAAAATTAAACAATTTCATTGCTTTCAAGAAAAGCTACTGCTTAGTTTTGAAAATGAAATATTGAATGAAGAAAATGGTTACACTGTGTGAATGAAGTTTGTAAAGTTATTTTGTAAAAAGTAAAACCATTTTG
>JAMYXO010007937.1:7500-10000 GCA_033310375.1 Conus canariensis
TGTGTGCAGAATATAGCCAGAAAACAGTGTGTGCAGAATAAGATAGCCAGAAAACAGTGTGTGCAGAATATAGCCAGAAAACAGTGTGTGCAGAATATAGCCAGAAAACAGTGTGTGCAGAATAAGATAGCCAGAAAACAGTTGTGAGCAGAATATAGCCAGAAAACAGTGTGTGCAGAATAAGATAGCCAGAAAACAGTGTGTGCAGAATATAGCCGCAAAAACAGTGTGTGCAGAATATAGCCAGAAAACAGTGTGTGCAGAATATAGCCAGAAAACAGTGTGTGCAGAATAATAGCCAGAAAACAGTGTGATGCAGAATATAGCCAGAAAACAGTGTGAGCAGAAATTAGCCAGAAAACAGTGTGTGCAGAATATAGCCAGAAAACAGTGTGATGCAGAAATATAGCCAGAAAAACAGTGTGTGCAGAATAGATAGCCAGAAAACAGTGTGTGCAGAATATAGCCAGAAAACAGTGTGTGCAGAATATAGCCAGAAAACAGTGTGTGCAGAATATAGCCAGAAAACAGTGTGTGCAGAATATAGCCAGAAAACAGTGTGTGCAGAATATAGCCAGAAAACAGTGTGTGCAGAATATAGCCAGAAAACAGTGTGTGCAGAAAAGATAGCCAGAAAACAGTGTGTGCAGAATAAGATAGCCAGAAAACAGTGTGTGCGAAGAAATTAGCCAGAAAACAGTGTGTGCAGAATGAATGATAGCCAGAAAACAGTGTGTGCAGAATATAGCCAGAAAACAGTGTGTGCAGAATATAGCCAGAAAACAGTGTGTGCAGAATATAGCCAGAAAACAGTGTGTGCAGAATAAAAGCCAGAAAACAGTGTGTGCAGAATATAGCCAGAAAACAGTGTGTGCAGAATATAGCCAGAAAACAGTGTGTGCAGAATATAGCCAGAAAACAGTGTGTGCAGAATATAGCCAGAAACATGTGTGCAGATATAGCCAGAAAACAGTGTGTGCAGAAAATAGCCAGAAAACAGTGTGTGCAGAATGAGATAGCCAGAAAACAGTGTGTGCAGAATATAGCCAGAAAACAGTGTGTGCAGAATATAGCCAGAAAACAGTGTGTGCAGAATATAGCCAGAAAACAGTGTGTGCAGAATATAGCCAGAAAACAGTGTGTGCAGAATATAGCCAGAAAACAGTGTGTGCAGAATATAGCCAGAAAACAGTGTGTGCAGAATATAGCCAGAAAACAGTGTGTGCAGAATATAGCCAGAAAACAGTGTGTGCAGAATATAGCCAGAAAACAGTGTGTGCAGAATATAGCCAGAAAACAGTGTGTGCAGAATATAGCCAGAAAACTGTGTGTGCAGAATATAGCCAGAAAACAGTGTGTGCAGAATATAGCCAGAAAACAGTGTGTGCAGAATATAGCCAGAAAACAGTGTGTGCAGAATATAGCCAGAAAACAGTGTGTGCAGAATATAGCCAGAAAACAGTGTGTGCAGAATATAGCCAGAAAACAGTGTGTGCAGAATATAGCCAGAAAACAGTGTGTGCAGAATATAGCCAGAAAACAGTGTGTGCAGAATATAGCCAGAAAACAGTGTGTGCAGAAGAAGATAGCCAGACGACAGTGTGTGCAGAATGAGATAGCCAGAAAACAGTGTGTGCAGAAATGAGATAGCAGCGTTCTGGGAGCATCTCAAGTCCACAATGACATTCCGGTGGTCAAACCAGTGGTACCACGAAGAAAACAGCAGTAGTTACTGTTTTTGAGATAGAAACGGTGTTGATAACTCTAAGCAGAACGTGACAACAGTAAGTGTAACCTGAAATCACCCCTTTATATGGGGGTGGGGTGTGTGTGGGGGGTGGGATGTTGTTACTGTTTCCACTGACACGGTAGGCCCCTCTTCCCTTCAATGTGCAGAGAAGTTCATGTGTGTGTGTGTGTGTGTGTGTGTGTGTGTGTGTGTGTGTGTGTGTGTGTGTGTGTGTGTGTGGTAACTGCCTTAAAATACCAGTTACAGAGTCAACAAAAAGAGCATTTTATGACCCTACAGGGCGGTGACCAATTAAAACAGTCCATGATCGCAGTCATTTCTGGTTTTCTAGTCTGCTCCAACTGTGTCCAGCAGCCTTTGATAGACGCAGGACAAGGATTGCTTCAAACACAATGCGAAACAGACAGTTACATGTTCGACAAACACTTCTCAGACGTAATGACAATTACATGTTCGACAAACATTCCTCAGACGTAATGACAATTACATGTTCGACAAACATTCCTCAGACGTAATGACAATTACATGTTCGACAAACATTCCTCAGACGTAATGACAATTACATGTTCGACAAACATTCCTCAGACGTAATGACAATTACATGTTCGACAAACATTCTCAGACGTAATGACAATTACATGTTCGACAAACATTTCCTCAGACGTAATGACAATTACATGTTCGACAAACACTTCTCAGACGTAATGACAATTACATATTCGACAAACACTCCTCAGACGTAATGAAATT
>JAMYXO010007938.1:0-11469 GCA_033310375.1 Conus canariensis
ATCAGAGATGTACGTTTACTAAGCTTTAAAAAAGCAGAGAAGAACTTGGCTTGGAAATTTTTTTACTAGACTTAGAAAAAAGGCGAAAGAAGAACTTGCCCTGGAAAATAACAGAGCAGGCAAAACATAACAGATACACTTGTAAATGATTCATGTCTGAAAGAGAAATAATCTGTCCTGTATGCCTGGAGTGTGTGTCTGTGTTTGCGCGCGCGCGCGCGCGCGCGCGCGCGCGCGTGTGTGTGTGTGTGTGTGTGTCTGTGTTTGTGCATGTGTGTAGGTGTGTGTGTGAAGAGTGAAACAGACGGATAGTGTGCTAGAGCAGGTGGTGGGTAATTGGAAATGCGAGGAAAGTGGTGTGAACACACACACACACACACACACACACACACACACACACACACACACACACACACACACACACACCTAGGGTAGGATGAAAAAAAAGCTGTAAAGCTTATTCTTTAACCCTCAATGAAGATAATTTTGACTTGACTTGACTTCACTTGACACACTCACTTTCTCACTAACTTCACATACGCACACACACACACACACACACACACACACACACACACACACACACACACACACACACACACACACACACACTCACACACACACACACACACACAGACTTCACACACATAAACACACATAAACACTCACTCACACGTACACACACACACACACACACACACACACACACACACACACACATACACACACACACACACACACACACACACACACACATGGTACACACTCACTCACTCACTCATTTCACTCACACACACAGACACACACTCTCTCTCACACACACACACACACACACACACACACACACACACACTCCACACCACACCACACCAACACACACACACACACACACACACACACACACACACACACACAGTCACTCCCTCACTCACTAACTCACACACACACACACACACACACACACACACACACACACACACACACACACACACACACACAGACTTCACACCACACCACACCACACCACACCACACCACACCACACCACACCAACACACACACCCACACACACACACACACACACACACACACACACACACACAGACACACGGAACACAACTACAATCGGAGTCCTGTGTGTCTCCTGCAGACCCTCCAGAGGCTCCAGGCATGCCGGAGGTGGCGGAGGTGGGCGGGGACTTTGTGTCCCTCAGCTGGGAGAGGCCCAGGTCGGACGGCGGAGGCCGCGTCACGGGCTACTGGATCGAGAAGCGCGAGCACGGGCAGGACCTCTGGAACCGCGTCAACACCACGCCCTGCACCACCAACATCTTCAACATCCCCAACCTCATCGAGGACAAGCGCTACGAGTTCCGAGTCTTCGCGGAGAACGAGGCCGGCCTCAGCAAGCCTTCCATGGCGTCCAACAGCGTCAAGGTCAAAGACCCCAACGGTGAGGTCAAGGGTCAGGGGGTCAAGACCTGTGTTTGTGATTGCAGCATGCTTAATGTAGAACCGTATGATGGATAACTGGGAAATCTGTCGAGCGGTTATTCTCAACACTTTTAGTAAAGATAGTAGGGGATTAGTGTTAGGCAAAAAAAAAAAAAAAAAATCGACGAGTTGTAAGTGGGGCAAAAAAAAAATCGATGTATTGTAAAAGGGGCAAAAAAAATCGACGTGTTGTAAGTAGGGCAAAAAAAAAAATCGATGTGTTGTAAGTAGGGCAAAAAAAATCGATTTGTAAGTGGAGCAAGACAGCAAAAAGCTTAACAGAATCAGCTGCTGTGCGTTTATCCATAGACACAGAGGAAGCGGTTAGGACTACGACCTCGGCCCTGGAGTGCAAGACGTTTTGTAGGTCGTCTTCTTACTGCGTTTCTCACCAAACATTCGACCGAACAAATCTGGCAGAGAGGTCGTAGCTTGTGGTAGTTCGACACGGTGCGGTATGTAGCTCTTAAAAGGTGCTCTTTGTCTTTGTCAGTCAGCCGTATTTCATGTCGCATGTTAAACTTGCTTAAACCCCCTTTTTGAGCAGCTTTTTGCTGATATTATTCCGTCTGTGTTTCTTGGATTTTTTTTCTGCGGTGGTGATGAAGAATATGGTTTATCTCTCTCTCTCTCTCTCTCTCTCTCTCTCTCTCTCTCTCTCTCTCTCTCTCTCTCTCTCTCTCTCTCTCTCTTGTATCGTTTTTCTTTCTTTTCTTTTTTTTTGGCCCCGGAGGGCTGGATGTAAAAAAGCAGTTATGCTTGCTCCACTACCATCTGAACATAAAGTTCGTTCTTTCGTTCTCTCTCTCTCTCTCTCTCTTCTCTCTCTCTCTCTCTCTCTCTCTGCATTTCCCCTCTCATCTTTCCTCTGTCTCTTGCTCCATCCGGTCACATCACTTCGGTTATCTTATCCTTTCTTTTTCTTTTCCGTCTCCTATTATCTTCACAGTTCTGTGATTTATCCGTCATGTTTGTCTTCTCTTTTCCTCTCCTGTCACAGCGGCCGTGGTACCCGAGTTCACTGCCAGTCTGCGCAAGGTGGCGGCTGTGGAGGGCAAAACCGCACGCTTCGAGTGCGAGGTCTCAGGTCAACCCCCACCCGACGTCCAGTGGTCAGTATGCAGGGGGTGATTTGATTGGCTGGGTGCACGGCTGATGGTTGGTTGGTTGGTTGCTGGGCTGGTTGATTGGTTGACGGATTGGTTGGCTGGTTTTTGGATTCATTGACTGCTTGATTTTTCTTTTCAGGACATATTCATACATTGTCATTATCATTGTCATTATTATCATTCTTCTTATTGTTATTGTTAGTATTATTATTATCATCATCATCATTCATCATCATCATCATCATCATCATCATTACTACTGTTGTTATTATCATTATTACTATTATTATTATTATCATCATCATTATTGTTATCATCATTAGTGTCATTACTATTATTATTGTCATGATCTGGTAGGTGATGGATGGGTGAGTACTTAATATCGCACTTGCTTGCTTTCTTGGGATGTTAATGGTCCGTTGGGTGGTTGGTTGTTTCGCTCAAGAGTGGCTGAGTGGAGTTGTTTGGCTGAGTGTCTCGTTGGGTGTTTTTGTTTGCGATGAGGCTGGTTTCGTTACTGTTTATGATTCTGGTTACTGTTATGTGACTATTTTATCTCCGTGATCGTATTGGGTCAGGAAAGAAATTCGATGTATATGGTTACTGATGTTCACAGTCCAATCAACCAACAAGATCACCTCATCGCTCAAAACACACCTGTAAAAGATGATTAACATCTTGATGGTTGTAATGATTTATGGTCACGACGAACTTTGCCAGACAAGTTCATCGAAGAACTTAAGGAGAGGAGTGACTGATGGAGGTGATGATGAAGACAGTGTCCACTCCCTTTCATCGGGATTGTGGAGAATGGATGAACACGAAAACCGCTGTGAAGACGATTTGCGCTGATAATGATGCCGATGGTGATGATGATGATGATGGTGGTAAAAATCAAACTCCAAAGAATTCTCGGGTGACGATGATGACGACTTCAGCGATGATGGTGAGCAGGGTCGAGGGGTCGCCCGAGAGAAGATTTCTGAATTATTTGCTGAGCTTCTTTCCATCAAGAAATCATGTTCTCCTGGAGGGGAGTAAATGTGGAATGTATCCCGATTATTCACCTGTCCAAGGAGGAGGACATACTGATCTGCTTGAACTTAACAGAAAAAAATGAAGAAACTTGCCATAGAAAATACCAGAGCAGGCACAACACTGCAGATAAACTTGGAAATGATTCGTGTCTGCATGAGCAATGATCTGTTCTTTGTGCTTGGAATCTGTGTGCGTGCGTGCGTGTGCGTGCGCGCGCGCGCGCGCGTGTGTGTGTGTGTGTGTGTGCGTGCGCGAGTGAGAACAGTGCTGATGATCATGGTGGTGGTGGTGATGTGGGCAGGTTCAAGGGGTCGCGCGAGCTGACCGACGGCAACAAGTACGAGATCTCCAAGGAGGGGGACAAGCACATCCTGGTGGTGCACAACGTATACGGCGAGGATGCCGACGAGTACTCCTGCCGCGCCAGCAACAAAGGAGGCAACCGGGTCACCCGCGCCGACCTGGAAATCAGCTGTGAGTCTGTCATGTGGGAGACTGTGGAGGTGGGGGCAACGAGGGGTTTGGGGTGAAAGCAAGGGGGCGAAAGGCTATGTATGGTGGGGAGGAGTCTTGACTAGTCATGTGTGTGTGAGAGAGAGAGGGGGGGGGGGGGACTATCGTTGCCTCTGTGTGTATGTTTGTGTGTTTGCGGAGATTGATGTGGATGTGTGAATGGGCATGTAATTGGGGAGGAGTGACTAGAAGGATGAGGATGTTGGTGAGATTGGAGGTGGGGGGGGGATGGTACAGATATACCCCTTCACAATTGGAAAAACCGGAGGGGTTTAACACCTTCTGACCATATTGTATGGCTACAAACGGCGTGGGGAGCTGGGAAGATCGCATTGATGCCTACCAATAAAAAATGTTCTTGTTCTATATCATTTGTGGCTCGTTAATGCGTGCTCTCACAAATTCTCTCTCTCTCTCTCTCTCTCTCTCTCTCTCTCTCTCTCACACACACACACACACACACACACACACACACACACACACACACAGACTAACCCTTAAAGTTAGCTATGCGATTACTGCAACACACGTGAGTCAAGAAAGACCACGAACACAACGTGTGTGATTGGTCGGGCAGCTCCACCCAAGATCAACGTGCCGCCAAGGTTCAAGGACGTCTGCACGTTCGAGAAGGGCGAGCAGGTGGCCCTCAAGATCCCTTCACGGGCCATCCCAAGCCCTCCGTTAAGTGGCTCCGCGATGGTGACGAGCTGAAGGGGTCCCGATACCACGCTGACGTCACGGAGCGTCACGCTTTGCTCACCATCAAGGTGAGAGAGAGAGAGAGAGAGTGTGTGTGTGTGTGTGTGTGTGTGTGTGTGTGGTGTGCTGATTAGTTGGTTTCCTGTGAACATTTTAAATGCGAACGGAACTCTAAAAACACAAGCAAACAAGCAGAGTAACTGTACAAACAGAATACCAATCCAAAGAAACAAACAGAAGCATAGCGAATCTATCATACAAGACAGAATGTTCCATCTGTTGCACATTCCTACGTATTTTAGCCTATTTTGCGACCTGTACTGATGACGAAGACGAACAAAGACGACACAGAAACTCACACATTTGCGGGCTGTTGTTGGGTGTTCTTTTCCAATAAAGAGGGGTATTTTTTTCACCATTTTAACCAGGAGATGCTGTCTAAATCATGAAATCAGATTTTTTTTTGGTGTAAAAAAACAGAATGATTTGTTTCATAAAGGTTATTTTGGTTCAGTCAGAATGAGTTTATTCTTTTCAAACTATAATTTTTTTGGGGGGAGTGGGGGGTGGAGGGTGTCAACAGATGATTTTTTTAATTGATAACGATGATATGTTCTTTCTACGAAGATGAAAGCATTACTTTGCTACATAATGTATTTTTAGCATTATACTAGCTTTCTACTATTGTCATCAAAGAGACCTCACATTCGTTTGATAGAGGTGAATGTTCATTTTTGGCTAGTCATTTTGTACAGTTATGTGAGTCACCTGGTGGGGTTTGGGAGAAGATTTATAGTTGGATGATGAACGAAAGACCCAGTGAGTCACTGCTCAAGTGTGTGTTTTATTCCTCTCTCTTTCTTTCAGGACGCCTCCAAAGCAGACGACGGACCTTACCGCCTCTCCCTGGAAAACAACCTGGGTAGCGATTCCGCTGTCATCAAAATCCAAGTCAACGGTCAGTATGGCTCAGGACTTGATTAGTTAGTTACCTTAGGACTGACCGTACACACTAACCAAAAAACGACACAGCAGGCGTTAATGACCATCCCCGGAGACTGAAGGCTGGAGAGCTCATCCGACACTTTACTGACGCCACCAGAACGACAACTGATCAAGATGGGCCGCGAAAAAGAGGAAGATACAAATGTTAAACTCCAGTGAGACTCAAACTCCCATCACCTGACTGCGAAGAAGGTGTGAAGTTGTGTATGACTGAGTCAACCAGACATCTAGGCTCTTAATTTCTTACACAACCTCCTACCACCACCACCGCCGCCCCAGTCCCCCTCCTCTCCCCCGCACCATTTTTTTTTCCAAAGGAATTTCCACACCATTAGTGCTTTCCCGCCGTCAGGTGCTTTTGGGTCTTGTGCAGTTGACAGTCTGAAAGCGGGTGTCTAACTTGTCCCACGCCTCTGTGAACCGGAAATAAGTAAATACGAGCCGGGGAAAAAAACAATGGAAAACGGCTTCATACCGTTTGAACCGACAGAAAAGCAAACATTCAGATAAATAAAACATTTCAGAATGCACCAATATTTGAACAAGCAGCCAGTAGATTATAGGACGATCTGTTTGTCCGGATTGTCTTGTGGAACAAATAACTTTTCCTTTGAAAATGTGCTTCAGTTTCCGCTTTCAGTTACCTCGCTTTGAAACTAAAGCAGCTAGCACTTAACGGTGTTTCAAAATATATCAGTTTACGAGACAAAGACTGGGACACATGGAGCACCTTCATATGCCGCTCGTGTCATTTTCTGAGATACCGGTCAGTACAGGTGGTTGGGTGTTTGGCTTGCCTGCTTTCAGGTTTCATAGCATAACGTCTCCCCCCCCCCTCCTCCCCGGCGTATTTCGTTGCACTCCGAGATGTGCTCAAGCTTTGCTTAAGAATTTGATTCCTGTGCTGTTCAATTGTCCGGGAATATTGAAAACTTCAATATTCATACTAGATTTTTACTTGATTCACTAAGGCACAATTACAATGTCGACGCATGCACTAGTGACTATGGACTTTTTTTTGTGGGGGGGGGGGGGAGGGGTTAAAGATATCCAAATGTTGGTCAGTTTGGGGGTTTCACGTGTGCCAGGCACAAACATCTAAGCATTAATGATCATACTTTGCATCAAATCAGGACTTGCTCCTGTAAGAATTCTATCACCTTAAAGTGAAAAAAAAGCAGGAAACGTCCAAAGTAGAAGCCGATTTAAAAAATGCTTAGTGTTACATGGATACGGAAAGAGTTTGGGGGCTTGTTTATGTTTTTGTTATGTATCTGTACCGAATATTTATATCTACAATGTGTGTGTGTGTGTGTGCATGTGTGCGTATTTGTGTTCGTGCGTGTGTGTGTGTGCGCGCGCGCGCATGTGTGTGTGTGTGTGTGTGTGTGTGTTTTGTTTTCGTGCGTGTGTGTGTGTGTGTGTGTGTGTGTGCGTGCGCGCGCGCGCGCGCGTGTGTGTGTGTGTGTGAATTTACTGAAATCATTTGTGCGCACATGTGCCTCATAAACTGTGTATTTAATCAAATACAACATTTGAGAAAAAAAAAAAAAAGACGGAAAAACGTTTGCGATCTCTTACCACAGATCGGCCCGACCCACCTCGTTTCCCGGTGATCGAGAACATCCGCGATGACTCAGTGGTACTGTCTTGGAAACCTCCGCTGAACGACGGCGGCAGCTTCATCACAGCCTACGTCGTAGAGAAACGGGAGGTGCCCTCCAACAACTGGCTCCGCGTTGCGTCCACCAGGTGAGAGAGAGAGAGAGAGAGAGAGAGAGAGAGAGAGAGAGACTCAACTCAACTCAACTCAACTACTTTAAATGCAAAGGCCACCGACCTATCTGCAGTGAGGTCAAGAACAAAAGTAGAACACACACGCGCTCGGCACATATACTGAAAATCATGAAAGAAAATATTTGCATAAGAAAACGTTCCTGAAATTACTGTGGCATTTGTGTGTTAACTGATAACAGTTCCTCTCTTCGTTTTAGTGCTTTAAAAATGAACTTAGCTACAGAGCGAGTTATAATTTTCTTTTCATTTTGCAGTAAAAGAAACAACGACACTTGTTGAACATTTCTAGTATGAGGCAATATGTATTTATCTCTTAAATCTTTATAGGATGGACAAACAATCAAAAAATGTATTTCGTCCTCGATTTGCTTACAAAATGGACAGTTTTTTAGTTTAGTGTATATCTTTGATGGAAATTCACATCACTAATACCAAGTCGAAATCTTACAAACACTTTGCGAAATTTAGGAATTGTCATATCAGTTAAATATTTCTCAGGCTGCCAAAGGATTTGAAGGAACGATATGTTGAATATCTGTCACTATTAAGTATTTTACTATCCCAGTTTTGTCTATAACAGTCAACCTTGCGTTGTTTAAGTTCACGTAAAAACAGTTTCTCGTAATTCACTCCACCATTTAACCAAACAAAAGAAAAGCCATAAGTATCCAAACAATGTTTTATTGAAGATACCCAATTTGTTTGTCCACTCCGATTTCCTGTACATTGAAATGATTTTGATTTTTCCATTTCATATGCTTGTTTTGACAGTCTAGCGAGCGACAGCTTTTGCAGTTTGAACCAGTAGCGTATTGATTTTATTGCACCATCTACATACAAAGGATACCTTCCTTGCTCACCGTATACCATTGTATGTGGAGGTACATTTAAAAAGCGTTTGCATGCAAACAAGTGAGGTAATTCAATTACATGTAGATGAGACTGTCCCCAGACTTCTGCTGCATATAAAAGAGAGAGAGAAGGGAGGGCATGGAAAGAGTGAGTGGGGGAGTGCAGGAAGAGAGGTAGGGACAGAGAGAGGAAGAATAGAGGGAAAGACTGGGTGGTGGAGGAAGAGAGATGGGGACAGGTGTGGGAGGGGTCGGATCAAATCATCGTGACCTCCGTTATGGAGGAACCAAGAATTCACTGCACGTCGTCTCAACCAGTTGAGAAAGCGGGAAGTAGATAAACGTGGAGGTGGCGGCTCCATCACATTCGTGACCTTCACCCTTTGCGGTTGGCTGGGCTATAAGCGACCTTACCTTACCTTACTGTCGACAAACGGGAGTCTCCCTGACTCGCCACACATCCCCTGGACCCCCACACCCCATTCATCCCTTTTCCCTCCACCCCCCATCTCCCTGACCACCCCCTATCTCCCTGACCCCCCCCCCCTCCCCCTACATCCCTGCACCTCTCCCCTTTGCTTATCCCTTCTCCATCCATCTTGCTGACCCCCACACATCCCCTGCACCCCCCCCCCCTTGCTCATCCCTTCTCCCTCCACATCCCCCTTTCAACCGGCTTGGGGTAGCGTCCACAAAGTGAGCGGTCAGGTGGGCAAGCGAGAATAGAGACGAGAGGGCTTCACAACATGAGGGTGGGGAGGGAAAATGGAGTGGGGGAGGGGGGGTGGTGGTGTCTGGTGTAACAAAAGGAGGCTGGGAAAAAGAGGTGTTTCGCTGTATTACATTTCAGTGTATCCTACTGTATTGCACTGTATTGTTTCACTGTGTTTATTCCATTGTATCGCATTGTATTGCACAGTGTTGTGTTTCACTGTGTTATATTACATTGCATGTATTGTATCCTATGCTGTATTGCACTGTATTGTGTTTCATTGGTTTACACTGCATTTGCATCATATTGCATTGTATCTTACTATATTGCATCAAGGTGTGTTTCACTGTATTGCATTGGATTGTATCTTACTGTATTGCATCATATTGTGTTTCACTGTATTGTATTGCATTGTATCCTACTGTATCGCATCATATTGTGTGTTCACTGTATTGCATTGCACTGTATCCTTCTGTATTGCATCATATTGTGTTTCACTGTATTGCATTGCATTGTATCTTTCTGTATTGCATCATATTGTGTTTCACTGTATTGCATTGCATTGTATCTTTCTGTATTGCATCATATTGTGTTTCACTGTATTGCATTGCATTGTATCTTACTCTATTGCATCATATTGTGTTTCACTGTATTGCATTGCATTGTATCTTACTCTACTGCATCATATTGTGTTTCACTGTATTGCATTGCATTGTATCTTTCTGTATTGCATCATATTGTGTTTCACTGTATCGCATTGCATTGTATCTTTCTGTATTGCATCATATTGTGTTTCACTGTATCGCATTGCATTGTATCTTTCTGTATTGCATCATATTGTGTTTCACTGTATCGCATTGCATTGTATCTTTCTGTATTGCGTCATATTGTGTTTCACTGTATTGTATTCCATTGTATCTTACTCTATTGCATCATATTGTGTTTCACTGTATTGTATTGCATTGTATCTTACTGTATTGCGTCATGTTGTGTTTCACTGTATTGTATTGCATTATATCTTACTGTATTGCGTCATATTGTGTTTCACTGTATTGTATTGCATTGTATCTTACTGTATTGCGTCATATTGCATTGCATTGCATCTTACTGTATTGCCTCATATTGTGTTTCACTGTATTGCATTGCATTGTATCTTACTGTATTGCCTCATTGTGTTCCACTCTATTGCATTGCATTGTATCCTAATCTGTTGCATCATATTGTGTTCCATTGTATTGCATTGCGTTGTATCCTACTCTGTTGCATCATATTGTGTTCCACTGTATTGCATTGCGTTGTATCCTACTCTGTTGCATCATATTGTGTTCCACTGTATTGCATTGCATTGTATCCTACTCTGTTGCATCATATTGTGTTCCACTGATTGCATTGCGTTGTATCCTACTCTGTTGCATCATATTGTGTTCCACTGTATTGCATTGCGTTGTATCCTACTCTGTTGCATCATATTGTGTTCCACTGTATTGCATTGCATTGTATCTTACTCTATTGCATCATATTGTGTTCCACTGTATTGCATTGCATTGTATCTTACTCTGTTGCATCATATTGTGTTTCACTGAATTGTATTGCGTTGTATCTTACTGTATTGGATCATATTGTGTTTCACTGTGTTGTATTGCGTTGTATCCTACTGCATTGCACTGTATTGGGTTTCATTGTATCATCTTGCATTGTATTGCACAATATCCTATCGCACTGCCTCCTGTTTCACGATATGGTAGTGCTTTCTGCTGCACGGCGTTGCATTGCATTCACTGTGCACCTCCTGTGTCCAGGTTCGCTTTCCACAACATCACGGGTCTCACGGCGGGCAAGGAGTACCAGTTCCGCGTGATAGCCGAGAACTTCTACGGGCAGAGCGACCCGTGCGAGACCACGGAGCCCGTGAAGACGGAGGATGTGGAGGAGATGAAGAAGAAGAAGCAGCTGGAAGGTAGAGACAGTGGGCAGTAGTCAGCTTCTTAAGTTCTGGCCCATAGTTGCAAAGTGAGGCGACTGCAGGCGGAAATCTAAACGAATTCTAAAAATTGTTTATAAGGCTCCGCCGAAGAAACAAAAAACAAACGAACCACAAGACAAAACACGACGCATTTCGACCTCTTAGGTCTTCTTCAGGCAAGATACACAACACTCAGGATAACGAAAATGAACGAGCAATCACTTATCTTCATCCAGTTCGGCGCAAGATTGGCGTTGAATTCAACTTTGTACAACAGATTAAGCCA
>JAMYXO010007939.1:0-7500 GCA_033310375.1 Conus canariensis
AAATCAGAAACAAAGTACTCCTTGAGTCTGGTGGTAACGAGTACCTGAAAAGAGCCTGACACACGCTCTCCAGCCAATTAGAAACTACAGAACTGAGTTTTACAAACAATGCAATTTTGTTTTTTCACCTGTTTTATTAGGTCCAATAGCGCCTGACATGCCTAACTAAGAGAACCGACAGGCCAAATTTGATGATGATCGTATTTTTCAGGAGAAAGGCGAAAACATTGACATTTTATCCTCTGAGAAAGATGATAACGTAAATATTGTATTTTCTGACTCAAGAACACATTAAAACAGCAAATCGAAATTATTTTTTTTAAATGTTAACAGATGGCTCCATTGCAGAATATGCGCACGTTCTGCGTAAAAAAATCATCTAAAAATACAAATATAATTTTGTCTTTGTTTCACTGATATCAACTTCTTTTTCCTAGGTACGTGTGAAGTCACTGGGACATCGCACTGAAGAACTGTTCACCAGACTCCTCCAATTCTGTTGGTTGTGTTCCAGGGCTTTGGGCTCTACAGACTGTTTCCCTGTCCAGTCTGCAATGTTGTCAGTCCATTTGTTTTCTGTCTTCCCCTTGGTCTCGCTCCTTCAGCATTTCCCTGGATGATTATTTCAGTAGGGCCGTTGGATCTTCATGACGATGCCGACTTAGTTTCTTGGCTTTGCTGGTGTCGGCAAATCTTTGTATGGCCCATGTGTTGTTTGATGGTCTGGCGCACCTGTTCAGTGGTGACATGATCAGTATATCTGACGTACAGTAGCTTGCAATGACACCTCATTTCTATGGTTGGGATCATTTTTCCAGGCCCATGTCGCGTCTGTGTATAGGAAAATGAAATACACCCGCGCATGCCGAAGCCAGATCTGTATTTCATTGAAATGTCATTGTCTTTCCATACAGGGTTCAGTCTGCACAGAACTGATGTCTTTGCTGCTCTTGAGACGATAGCTGATTTAAATCCCCCATCGCTGAAAATAAATCCCAGATATATGAACTCGTTTAGTAGTTCCTTCTATCCATGGTTATATCAGTGCTGATGGTGTTGTGGCTGGCCATTAGCTTTGTGTTAGTGTTGATGTCCATACTATGTCTCGTAGATGTTCAATCCAGTGTTTTAATGATTTTAGTGAGTTCTTGTTCAGTGTCCGCCAAGCCATCGAATTTAACTGCAAAGTGAAGGTTCGAGATAGTTCTTCTTGAAGTGCTGATTGTGTAGACAGATCTTGAGGTAGATTTTTCATGATACGTTCTAAAGACTATGTTGAAAAGTGTTGAGGTGAAGGGGCCCTGACGAATCCTAACGGATATGTGGGGCCAATTTCCAGTCGCGCCCTATGTGAGCACTGCGCTGGTCACTTTGACGTCTTGTTGGTGGATGTTGTTGATTAACTTTGTCCCGGGGTCAAGTTTCTTCATAATGGCCTATAGAATCTCTGGACAGACTCTGTCAAACGCCTCTTTGATGTCTGTGAAGACATGACAGAACTCCTCCTGGTGTTTCAAGTGTTTTTGGCAAAGGGTTAAAGATCTGTTCGATTTTGGAAGTGTGACGATTAGCGATCGAGTCTCTTTCCCATATTTTGTTGCAGATGGCAGGTAACATATCAGTTTCTGCCTTTCCGCCGTATTCAAGTGTTTTGAGGAATGTTGTCAATGCATGCAGCCTTGCCATGTTTCAGCGACTTCATTGCTACTACGACTTCTTCGTCAGGGTGTTGGAAAGTCATCTCCATTTGATAAGTCCTGAACTGTTAGCATACTTGGATCTCTTTTGCTGTGTTGTAGAGGTCAAAGCAGAGTCCCTCCATCGTCTTATGATGTTGTCTTCCTGTATGAGACACTGAAGTTTTTGTCCTGAGTGGTGTTGATTTTAATTTGCCTTGGTCAATTTTTCACAGATGTAAAGGCTTTTTGGTGTGTTATTGTTATCCAGGTCTTTCTCAAAGTTTTCACGCTCTTATTTTCATCCTGTCTCACATTCACCGTTAGCATGCTTTCCTCTTGTCATTCCGCCCATCATTCATTTTCATCACGTTTCCACTCGTCACTCCTCGTCATCATTCATCACACCTGCGTTCTTTTCTATCCTGTCTGCTGTTCACAATGACCACGTTCCCCTATTCTATTCCGTCCGGCATTTGTCATGCTCAAATGTGTGTCGTCTATCTCTTCCACAGTCTGGAAGGGGTCAAGACAGTGACTTCTTGGCCCTGGCCCCTTGCTGGACTCCGTGGTGGGTGGGTGAGGGAGAGATGGAATAAAGAGCAACAAAAAAAAATGGCTTCTTCACCAAAACTTCCACCCCTAAAGAAAAGGAAAGTAGCATCTCCAGTAACCATTGGTTCGGATGTGGACGACTCCGACACAGAGACAAGGAGAAGGACAGGTTTCTGGGCTTCCTGGCTTGTGGTCGGGTGAACCGAACAGGAGAAACCCATTTCAGCCCTGAGTCCTTTTGCAATCCAGAAAGGGTTCCACGGAATTGCAATCAGTTCAAAGGCTTAGGAGCGGATCTTTCCTGGTGGGATGCAGAACCCAGCGCCATACAGAACAGCTGTAAGCGTCACTAAGCAGGTGGACAGGGAGATCAGAGTGACACCTCCGAGCAACTCGGCTCCCCGAAAGGTAAAGGTGATGTAAGATGTCCTGATCTGGGAGGAGTGTCAGAGGCAGAGATGAAGAGAGAGTTGGAGCCTCAAGGGGTGATTGATGCCCACAGAGTTGGAGCCCTAAGGGGTGATTGACGCCCACAGAGTTGGAGCCTCAAGGGGTGATTGATGCCCACAGAGTTGGAGCCTCAAGGGGTGATTGATGCCCACAGAGTTGGAGCCTCAAGGGTGATGGATGCCCACAGAGTTGGAGCCTCAAGGGGTGATTGATGCCCACAGAGTTGGAGCCTCAAGGGGTGATGGATGCCCACAGAGTTGGAGCCTCAAGGGGTGATGGATGCCCACAGAGTTGGAGCCTCAAGGGGTGATGGATGCCCACAGAGTTGGAGCCTCAAGGGGTGATGGATGCCCACAGAGTTGGAGCCTCAAGGGGTGATTGACGCCCACAGAGTTGGAGCCTCAAGGGGTGATGGATGCCCACAGAGTTGGAGCCTCAAGGGGTGATGGATGCCCACAGGGTGACAATTCGGAACTTGTCAGAGAGAATACCCACGAACACACTTTTCCTAACGTTGTGTTCACCCAGTTTTCGAAAGACCATCATAGTAGGCTGCCTGGTTGTAGAAGTTGACCTCTACGTTCCTTCTCCGACGAGGTATTTAGGCTGTCAACAATTTGGCCATGTCCGTGACAGGTGCTCGGGGAGGAGATCTGTGGTCGGTGCTGCAAAGCAGTCCGTGAAGGGCCTTGCCAGGGACCAGCCCTTTGTGCCAACTGTGGTGCCAGCCATCCCCCTTTCGCACAGGACTGCCCCAAAGGTTGAGAAAAACATCCAGCAGGTCAAGACAGAAAGAAGAATTCCGTTCCACGAAGCAAAAAAACTGGTGCTCGGCAGTCAGTCTCAGCCAGCTTTGTCATACTCTGCCGCTGTTAGAAAGATCCAGTGTCTGTTTCCTGTCAGACAGAAGCATTTCGTGTTGCAAAATGTACACAGGAGACATCAACAGGTGGATCAGGTAACCTGCACGAAAACCAGCCGTACCTCCGTATAGAGCCAGCGCCCTCAGCAGAGGCGTTAAACCCGCTACCCCCTAGTCTCTCCAGCTGACAAAAAAGTCTGCCGGTGAGCAGGCTGGGAAACAGGCCCCTCCCTGATCCTCCCAACCTCACTTTCCTGGGGGGGGGGGGGGGGATGGGAACAGAAAACCAGCTGTTCTCCCCAAAGGTCCTGGAGCCTATCTGAAAGCCCCTGAGAGGAAAAATGTGGAGGTGACAGAGGTTGTCTCTTCATCCTCCACAAGAAAAAAATGGTCGGGAGAAAAAACTTCTGGCCCCAAACAAACAGACCTATCAGCAGAAATAACTTTTTCCCTCTCCAATCTGAGAACGAGGAAGCAGAAATGGAAAAAAATTGTCCACCGTCTTCATTTCCTTGCCATGACAGAGTCAGACATTTTCCATTGGAACATCTGAGGTCTCTTTTCCAATTTTAAGGAGCCACAGCTGCTTTGTCAAAATATAGGAAACTGACATTCTTCAAAGTCAAGACCTAGCAGAATCTCTAACTAATACTTTGATTAAGTGTGCAAAAACCTGTAGTCCAATGTCTCGGGAAAGACTCCAGCTGCCTGAAACACCTTTGTTTCATTCTGACTGCTAACAAATCTCAAAAATACACAAACGGGCTCAGCGTCGGATATTCCAAAGACCTTCAGCTCCCAACGCTCAAGCCCATAAAAACTCCGAGCCAAATCGAGACACACTTTTAAAATCAGTAAACGTCAGTCTTGGAGAAACTTGTGCTCCGGGCTGACATCGAAAACATCCCAGAAAAAAAAGTGGAACAACATCAAGAAAATCCAAGGGAAAAACACCGACCCGTCAATTGATCACCGACCCGTCAATTGATCACCGACCCGTCAATTGATCACCGACCCGTCAATCGATCACCTGAAACTGGCCGATGCTCTGATAACTGACAAACAAGCTGTTGCCAATCTGCTGGCCTCCACCATTCAACAGAACTTATCATCCTCAAGTAAATTTACAACCTTTCTAAAAAACAAACAACTCGGAGAAAAATCTTCATACAATTTCACTTCAGACAACTGTGAAGAGTACAGTCTACCTTTTTCAATTGATACACTAAAATCAGCTCTTCAAACCTGCAATGATTCTGCTCCTGGCCTGGATGACGTTCATTAACAGCTTTTGAAACGTCTCCCAGAGAGCTGTCTCCAGACCCTTCTAAAAGTCTACAACCATATCCGGACCACAGGGTGCTTTCCGCCGTCCTGGCGGAGAGCCCTGGTTATTCCCATTCCTAAACCTGGAAAACATCTTACCAACCCTTCAAACTATCGTCCAATAGCTCTGACCAGCTGCCTCTGCAAGTTAATGGAAAAGAAGGTCAACTCCCGTCTGATGTGGAAGCTGGAAACCGATGGTCGTTTGGCCAACGAACAGTGCGGTTTCGGAAGTAGCACTCGACTGTTGACCATCTAGTCCGTCTGGAAACCACGATCCGCAACGCCTTCATTAATAAACAGCATGTGGTTGCTATCTTTTTTATCTGGAAAAAGCGTATGATATCACTTGAAATCTGGAATTCTTATGGATCTTCATAAACTTGGTTTTCGTGGTCATCTGCCTTTATTTATTCAAAACTTTCTGGCTGATCGGCAGTTTCAAGTCCGTATTGGCACTACGCTGTCTGACATCCACGGGCAGGAGTTGTGTGTACTTCAAGGGAAGATTCTTTTTTTCTGCTCTCTTCAGTATCAAAATTAATGACATTGTCAAGTCAGTAAACCGGGGTTCCGAGTCCTCTCTGTTTGTTGACGACTTTGCACTCTACGCAGTTGGATCTTCTTATGCCAGCGTACAGCGTCGACTCCAACTTTCTGTGGATAAAATTCAACAGTGGGCCGAGGAAAACGGGTTTACCTTTTCAAGCATTAAAACACAGTCAATCCATTGTCACAATTTTCGTCAGTTCTTCGCTGATCCTGAAATTCGTCTTGGCAAGTCTACCATTCCAGCTGCGAAAGAAGCCAAATATCTGGGTTTTTTTTTTAAAATCAAGAACTAAACTTTGAAAGTCGCATCCAACACTTAAAAACTGCATGTTAGAAAGCACTAAACATTCTGAGAGTTGTGGCACACAAACATTAGGATGCTGATAAGAAAACTCTCCTCCGTCTTTACAGGGATCTGATCTGCTCCAAACTGAACCATGGGTGTGTAGTCTACGGCTCGGCCAGGCCCTCCCACCTGAAAAGTCTAGATGCTATCCACCACCAAGGTCTTTGATTGTGTCTGGGTGCATTCCACACCACCCTGTACATAGCCTGTATGCTGAGGCAGGAGAACCATCCCTCTCAAACCGTCGACTGAAACTACCTTGAACTACTGTTTGAATCTCTCTTCTGAACCCCAAACCCTGCATGTGACTTTTTGATCCCAAGTTCCACAAGAAATTCGATGACCACCTCGGTTCCATTCCACCCTTGGGAATTCGTACTCTTCCCCATTTGAACAAAGCAGATATAGACCTTTTATTATCATTATTATTATTATGAATACTTATATAGCGCCTATTCTCGGCTAGAGACCAAGCTGTAAGCGCTTTACAGTCCACACTCGTTTACACAACGGGCTGCCTACCTGGGTAGTGCCGACTGAAGAGCTGCCAGCTGGCGTTTCATTCAGTCGTTTCCCGTGTCATCCAGTCAATATCGTTCAATATCGTTCACTCAATTTCCTTACTTCCTTCATTCTTTCCATTTCTAACGCAGGGTGCATGCTATGTGTAACATGTCATCCATACCAATGGCCAAAATGGCCTTCTCTTCCGAATGTTGGTGATGGGATTTTATGTGTTGGCAAGATGTTATGCGTGCGTTCACACACGGAACCTCGGTTTATAGTCTCATTCGAAGGACTGTATGGGAAATGGAGTCAGAACCAATGTTAACTGTGAGGAAAAAACCCATGTACGGAAATTGCCTGGCGGAGATTCGAACCCACAACCCCAGGATCACCAAGATTACGACTCCGGCGCTCTACCACTGAGCTATTCCGGCCACCTTGGAATAGTTTGTAATTTATCCAAGTTTCCCGATAACCCGCCATGGACTTTCTTCACTCTAGAGATCCGGTTTGATTTAGCCTCGTACCGTGAAAATACCGCTAATTCCTTGGCACACCAGTCCTTTTTTGCCGAACTGTGATTGAAGTTTCCATCCTTCAAAAGAATATTCACGGACGGTTCCAAATCTGAGAAGGGAGTTGCCTCTGCTGTGTTGTGTGCAACAGATCCCCCTCATTGATGTTCTACACACATTCCCACCGACAACTCCATCTACACTGCTGAGTTCACAGCCGTCATCATCGCTCTTGAAATGATATCTAAATGGAAACATGAAGATTTCCTCATTTTGTCAGACTCCCTTTCTGCTTTGGAGGCCATTGCCGGCAGTAATCTCAAGCACTCTCAGCTGCTGATATATTCGAACTGTACACTTCTCTGAAATCAGAGGATACCACATAGTTTTTGCTGGGGTTCCCAGCCATGTGGGCATTCAGGGCAACAATATGGTTGATCAACTTTCCAAGAGTGCTACAAAGAAGAAGTTGAGCAAACTGCCTATCCCTCACACTGATCTGAAACCCCAAAACACAGGCTTATGTCAAAGGCCTCTAGCAAGAGCAATGGAACTCGCAGACGGATAACAAATTGTACAAAATCCGTCCAAATCTGGAAGACTTTTTATCATGATCCCGAGGTGGCCGTAAAGAAAAAACAATCTTGTGCCGTTTGCATTCAAGCCACTCGTTTTTACACCCGTTCTTATCTTTTAAAAGGTGAAGGAGCT
>JAMYXO010007940.1:0-11469 GCA_033310375.1 Conus canariensis
ACCCCGTCTTTGAATTTAGGTTAGAGTTTAATAGGATTTAGTTTTTTGAGTGAGTACTGCTGCTAAAATATTGTTTTGAACCCCTTTGTAAAAAAAAAAAGAAAAATAGAAGTAAAATTACTCTGCCAAATTACAATTATAAAGATACTATTTTGTTCCCCTCTGCATTGCTGAATAATTGTTATATTTATTCATTTTCATTGGCATTTTCAATTTTGTTTTTCTTATCTATATTTATGGTGTGTCATTTGTTTATGTAATGTATACTTGTTCTTAGTATTCCCGTCTCCAGTTCTACGGGTGGTAGTTTCAATTAGTGGGCTACCTAAGGGTTCTTTTGCTCGGTCTTACTTTTCCTACTTTTTTCAAATTTTCGCCTCTCTTGGTTTCTGTCTCTATTCTAATTAAAATTCTCTTGATATTCTTTACGATAAGCTCCTCTCTAGTTTCAAGTTTAGGCGGTTTTTTTTTGCTATTTTAAATAGGGTTTCTGATTAGTGTGTGTAAATGCTCCCTTTATTTTAAATGTAAGGTTTAGTTGAAAATCTTTCTTGTAAAATTGTGTTTTTTCTGGCACATTCTTTTGGATTCCTTTTTGAAAACAGTGCTCTGCTTTAGTTTAAAACAATAATTAAAAAAAAAATATTCTTAGCTTTTCTTGGTATTTCGAAATCTTTCTCACAATTCAGTCTTTCAGAGCCATTTCTAAATTTACTTCTCACATTTTTTGGCCAACTAAATTAACTTAAATAAAACATTTTTTCAGTGAGGGTGCATTTCCATACTCAATCAAATTTTACTGGAAAAAAATATTCTTTTCTGTCCCGACATTGTTTTTTTTTTGGTTCTTTACAAATTTGAATGTTTTGAGCTCTGTATTCTAGTAATCAGTGCCAAGTAAGTTTAAATTGTTGTTCTATTTTAAATAGTGTTTTTATTTCACATCTTAATTTCTCTACCCCATTTGCACGCTGTGGGATTTCTTTAAGCGTTATCTACACTCTCATACAACATGACTGATACAGTAGATGATCAACAAATAGAGGAATTCTAATCCTTATTTGTGAAGGAGGATGAGGAAACGGTTCGTTTCAACTGATTTTTGTCCCAGGGACAGAAATTGCAGTTGTCTGGTGATGCGTTAATGGCTTACATTGATCAGTGTGAAGAGCGTGCGCTCAGAGCGAAAGAAAGAGAGAAGAAAGAGACAGAGAAAGAAGATAAGATTAGGCAAGCAGAAGCACAGTTAGAGAAAGAAGAGAAGGATAGACAAGCACAGTTAGAGAAAGAAGAGAAGGATAGACAGAGAGGAAAAAATCAGGGTGCATGAACTTGAAATGAAAAGAACAGAAAGTCTTAATTTACTTGAAATGAGAAGATTGGAACTTGAACAAAAACGAGTGGAACTTCAGTTAAAGCAACAGGCTGTTCAACAATCTGCAAATGTAAATGTTTCTCAAACTGATGCTGTTCCTGTTCAGGGTGCAGGTAAGACTTCCTACATTCCCAAATTACCCCCTTTTGATGAGAATCGTGATGACATAGACTCTTTTCTTTTTAGGTTTGAAAACCATGCTTCATCATGTGGTTGGAGCAAGGACAAATGGACATTGTATGCTGCTTCCCTATTCAAGGGCACCGCATTATCTCTGTATCATAGTTTGGCAGTTCGTGATTCTCTCACATGGGAAGAGCTGAAAGCTGAACTTTTAAAGAAGTTTCAATATACAGATGAAGGCTTTAGAGAAAAATTTCGTTCAGTTCGTCCAGAAAAAGGTGAATCATTTGCAGCTTTCCTTATTAGGACAAGTCATTTATTTGATCGTTGGGTTGAATTGTCCCAAACACAGAAAGAATATGCTGATTTGCGTGACTTGTTGTTACGTGAGCAGATTTTACAAAGCGTATCCAAAGACCTAGCTATTTTTCTAAAAGAGATCTTGTAAAACTGCAGAGGATATGTGTAAGCTGGCAGATCAGTATCGGACTGCTCATCCGGAAAAGCATTTTTCCAGGAAATCTGACCGTGATGTGTTTGAGGCAAATGTTGCTTCAACAGGCCAGTTTGGTCCGGGTCGTTCTCAACCAAACAGGAGATATGGTTGTCACGGTCGCTAAGCCGGACGGCCCTACCACCCTTACCCACGCCTATCACACACTAGGTCAGACAACACAGCACACTAACACAGTTTTACAATCACGCACGCTTCTTTATTTCACACCCACTCCATGGCGCCACCACTCACGCACATCCACAACTGCACACAAGTATCCCAATTCCCGCTGACTCACCCTACTCTACTATAAAGACCTGGAAGACCCTAACCTAACCTAAAACACCAGTTGCGGTATATCACTGTGACCTGGGGACACAGTGATAGCCCGCACACGTGGTGACTAACTACTAGGGACAAGGATTTACCAAAGGGACTCTAATCTCTTAACTACTGCTACCACCCACACCTCTCCCCAGGACTCGCCCTTCTCTTTTAACCCGGGACCACTACCAAACTGGTCGCTGCGTCCTTAAGGGAGGCAACAACAAGTACCCTACACTGTGCCGGCCACTACGTCCTAAACGGAGGCAGTAGCTAACACCCCTAACCCTACTGCCTAACGCTACACCCCTTCTATCACAAACATGGGACAACCCATCCCGGCCCGGAAAGCTCCAGTCCTCGGCGCTGTACGTGGCCCCTCACAGGCTGACACCTCCCCGGAAGACTCTGCACCCCGGCGCTGACCGTGGCTCCTCCGCGGGCCGACACCCTCCCCGAAGACTCTGCACCCCGGCGCTGACCGTGGCCTCCCGCAGTCTGACTCCTCCCCGCGATGGGCACGACACCCAACGCACACACACCAGACGCCCTCTCGACGGGTCCGGGGCTCGTAGGACGCCTCCTCCTCTGAAGGCCCCGCCGGACACCAAGGGTGGAAAAGGCCTGGTGCAGCGCCCTCCCACAGGACGCCTAAACAGGGACGAGGAACCAGTGCCGGAGAACTCCCGGAAGAGCACCGGTAGCTGGAGGAGAGCTGCCCCACAGAAGGCAGACGGCCTGGGTGGTCTCCCTCTCCCGGAAAAAACAACAGGCACTGGAAAGCGCCGCTCAACTGCCGGCACGCGGCAGTAGACTGCGGTGGTCTGGCCCCAGCCTCAGGACGGAACAGGATACCTGCTGACACAACTGTAGGCCACTACTGTAGTGTTGCTACTACCCGAGTCATCAAGGCACATAGGCTACTTGGTAAAGCTTTAACTCTCCCTCTCCCTTGCCTACTTCCCACTCGGCATGAGAGTGACCCCTTGAATTTCGAACACATCCCCCCAACCCGTCACTCGCTTTGGGGTTATCAGACCAGTCTCCTGCCAACCCTTACAACAGCGGTAAAACAATATTCTCCCTGAGCCCATCCACGCTATTACATATGAAATTATGAATCACACCCAATTCTCGGAGAAATAAACCAATCTAAGCGATCCAACACGGACTCCATGGGCCCCCTTAGGACATACTAAATAATCTAGGAAATGGCCAATTTCACAAGGAAATGTCTCCACACAATAACCAGTAGTAATACACATCTCTCAGAGAAAAAAAAAACATCAATTTTTAGCGGTTCAGTTCCAGCATGTTCACACAAGAGAATCGGCTCGCAGCCACAATTCTTCACATTATTACCCCTCTTTGCACTGTCAATTATAATCATATATCAAAAACAACATGATTTGTTCGCCAAAATTTCCATCCAGCACCTCACTCTCATGTCATCTGTCAGATAACCCAGTGCTTAATCTTTGTTATGCCAACACAACCACACTTCATACAATATTACATGCTGCACATCATCCGTTTTTATCCTATCGACTGCTAAGCTACTCGCCTTAAACTTTACCTTTCCCTTCTTTCCGACTACTAAAATTCATAATGGGACAGTCTCCCCACAACCTAAGATATCTTTCTCCAACCCCGTTCTGTCACAAATACATACATCCCTGCACGTGTGACGACTGTCACTTTCTTACAAAAACTTCTACCCTATGGACTCACTGTCCTGTACCAAATGCGTACGTCACAGATACAGTCCGCACGCGCACGACACCCGCGTCGAGAACCCTGACTCGTAACGAAAGTGAAAAGACACCAATATAAGTTGAATGGTTACGACCGTACTCCAGTATAAACCACTCGACCACAAATTGGCCTTAGCCCCACTACACAGTTAACCGATTCCACTGCTGTGCAGGTCAACTCCGGAATCGTTAATCAATTTCAACGGACTCCTACTATTTACAATTGAGATTGAGCACAATCATCAAACCCCTCTATGATTCACGCAGACACATCTGCACCCGACTCATATTATGATCCTCAACCAAATGCAACCTCGTACTACCCTCTTATTGAACCCACTGACATTAACATGAACTAACCCCAACAATATCTACATCACCGTCCATCAACGGTCATTATATTGAACCCACATTGTCTAGCCAAACTGTCCTGAGAACATCCAACTCAGGAACCACTATGTACATTACTTACAAAAATATACAGGAAAGAGGTGACAACACAAACCGGCTGGATACAAATTTCAATCACGGAACCAAGACAACATCATACTAGACAACCAGTATACGCAACGAACACCATACAACTAATCGCAACATGAGACAACTACAGTTCAACTCGCCATAATACAAGACAACACAACGAACTACAACACAACGAACCTAACAGATCACCAACCTGGACATACAGACGATCAACCACACCAGTTCTGCAACTGGCTGACAGTGGCTGCAACAAGGACGACACCGACTCAACACAGGCCAAGGGCACCCAACCCCGACGAGGACCTGGCACTAACTATGACTCGAAGTCACTCTTCAAAACTAACGGCGCTGCCGCCGCACCTACAAGGCGTACGTCCACTCCGACGAACACCAGGGACCGAAGTGAAGCTACCCCAACACATTCCGCCCTGGTCGGAATCAAGCGAACTCTACTCACCACACAAAACAACGATTGGTCAGAGCAGTGTATCCCTCCGCAGAGCTGACACGCCTGACCAACGGACTAGTTATTGCTCGTGCAACAACACGACAATTTACCACAACAACTCACAGACGTGACAACACAACAACAGCCGATATCCTGCCCCGCCTTCTCTGGTGTAGAACCAAAGTAACAAAAGGGTAACAATCGGGAACGAAACCAACCTCCCGCTTCCATTCCATTCCTTCAATAAGTGAAGACTGGAATGAAAGAATATTGTATGTCCTATTTCACCTGCCCCCCTACCTAGCCTAACCTTACTACCTAGCCCTGAGGAACTTAACCTAACTCTAGCTAACTAAACCCCAACCTCACATACGCGCGAGCGCACGCACACACACACACACACACACACACACACACACACACACACACACACACCGCGCGCGCGCGCGCACACGCTCTCTATCTTGAACCCCCACTACTCTTAAACACATGGACATACTGGTTTAGTACCGCCGATCGGTGACATACCCCCCTGCCTAAGTTTTAACTACAGCTTAAAACAACCAACAACTTCTCACTCGATCGGCGTTTTAGCCACACCCTACCTATGAGAATCCAATTCCCCATCACTCATTCTGTCCTACTGTTACTTTTGATGCACTCCAAAACTTCCATCACAACAGCATCAACTTTTAAATACATCAACAATCACAGGTTACATTAATCAACCTGGTCTAACGCTGCTTCACACTACCTTAACGCAGGCACTTATAGGCAGCCGTTACACTACGCACTACATATAAATTTCATAACTGAGGGGGCTCTGATTACGCACAACTGCTGTGTAACACGTGCTACAAATACCACACCCTCAGTAACACTTTGCTACGCCATTCTTTACCAAAGATAATAACACATGCATAGCTTCGACAATGTCAACCTCTCACGACACAGGTTAATGGAACCCTCAGGTTTCCTCTCTCTCTCTCTCTCTCTCTCTCTCTCTCTCTCTCTCTCTCTCTCTCTCTCTCTCTGTCAATCGACTCAAGAAGTCTGCCGCCACATTGTCACTTCCAGACACTGCCTGCACCGTAAACTGGAATGCCTGCAGCTGCAGTGCCCACCTTGTGATCCTCCCACTAGTACTCTAGACCCCACAGCTATCTTCTTGGGTTTCGCCGTCAAGTCAAAATGCCGCTTGTACCTGCAAGCTGCCGTTGCCAAGTTCTCCTTTGCCAACTTGCACGTCTTAGCTATTTTGTTCCTTAGGTTGACGACGTACTCTGTAGCTGTGCAGAGCTCTTGCCTCTCGGGTTGCAACCACCGATCTCTCAGTATCTGCATGGGCCTGCGCATCAGTGGCATCCTTACAAGGGGAACTCTTGAGACTCTTCCCTTATCCACTGTACGCTGACACTGGACGCATGACTGGCAGTACCGACGAATGTCAGCATGCATGCCTGGCCAATAGAAATGGCGACCAACTCGCTCCTTGGTTCGGGTGGTACCTAAGTGACCAGACATGTGTACCTCGTGGCCTAGCTTCATCACCGTGGTCCGTAGTTCAGCTGGGACGCAGATCTGACTCGCTACGTCCTTGGGACCCTCAAACCGCCTGACCAGTACACCAGACTTCCGAGCGTACACGACTCGTCCAAACTTGGTGTGGAAGTGCGTCCCTGCTTCACACGCACTCCGAGCCTTCCTCAAGGTTTCATCCTGGTCCTGCATCTGAATTAACTGCTGGGTAGAGGTGTTCAGAATGCATTCCTCGACGGGCAGTGGTACAGGTTCTTGCTGCTCCCTGGCTCTCTGCGCGCGTGTCTGCACTGCCCCTACCAACGCCGGGTCTGCGTATACAGGCACACGTGTCCAACCGGGACCTCCTACTCTCTTTGCGAAGTTTCCGATCAGGACTTCCTGCACAGGGCTATTCATGACCAAAACCTCCAACTTCCCTGCGATGAATGGTGACTTCAACTCTATTACCGCCACAGGTAACACGGACCTACATCTGGACTCTGCCAACACTACTGGGACTGTCTCTCCTGTGTACGCATCTGCCGGTACTAACCACTTGGCCACTACGGTGTGTCCGGCACCCGTGTCCCGTAATCCATTGGCCGGAGACCCGTTAACTTCTACAATGCACGCAGGCTCGTACCGCTGCTCAGCGCATGGGCGACACAACGTAGGGACTACTCGAGCTTGGGGCTGGTCACAGCAATGAACAGCTCCAACAGAATGGGGCTCAGGGCATTTCCTAGCGATGTGGCCTGGCTTCTTGCAGTTGAAACAAACTATGGTCGATCTAGGCCCTTCTGATCTCCTGTTCAGCTGCTGTAGTGCACCATCACTTTGTTGGGACCTCCCTGCGGGCTGGCTCCCTGCTGTTTCACGTGTATTACCCAGGTTGGGCTGGTTAACTGTTCGGTCTTGTCTCGCCTTCCTCCCCAGTCTTTTGGCCTCTGCCAAAACAGTAGCTTCTGTTGCAAGTTGTTCAACAGTTTTCGGGCATGTCTTCCGGACCTCGATCGTGAACTCTAGAGACAATAGCTGATAAAACTGTTCTTGGAACAGCAGATCCTTTACGTCCTCTGCCACACTCTCATCCTTGCCCGCTGCCGCACACCAGAGGGAAAACCACCGCTTCATCCTTCCCAGCATCTGGCCGAAAGTCTCAGCAGCGTCCTTCTTGATGCTCCTGAACTTTTCCCGGTAGGCCTCAGCATCTAGCCTAAAGTGGCTTAACAGGGCGCCCTTTATCTGATCATAGTCGCCTAACTCATCCGCACTTAACCACATCACCGCTTCTCTAGCCTTTCCTCTCAGCAGAGACATCAGACGTGTGGGCCATGAGGTCTCGCTCCACTTGCACATCTGGGCTACACGCTCAAATTGGGCGATGAAAGCGTCCACGTCGTCGTTCTCTCCTAACGGCTCAAGGTGGACATGCTTCGTTTCCTCCACCTCAATCAAGCGTTTCCTATGCGCTGCTTCATCTAAGGCCTGTCTCTCTTGTATGATTAGCTCTCGCTCTCTTGCCTCTAACTCGGCTTCATCCCTTCGTCTCTTGAGATCTAACTCGGCTTGCCGTGCTTGAGCTTCTATTTCCCTTATTGCCCTTTCTTCCTCCATCTTCTTCCTCTGCAGTTCCAGTTCCAGCTGTCTCGCTGCTTTCTCATCTTCGATCTTTTTCTGCTTCACCTCTAGTTCCCTCTGCCTAGCAGCTTTCTCCTCTTCTATCTTCTTCTGCTTCATCTCTAGTTCCCTCTGCCTAGCAGCTTTCTCCTCTTCTATCTTCCTCTGCTGCATCTCTAGCTCCCTCTGCCTAGCAGCTTCCTCCTCTTCTATCTTCCTCTGCTGCATATCTAGCTCCCTCTGCCTAGCAGCTTTCTCCTCTTCATCCCTCATCTTCTGCCTCACTTTCTCCTCCATCCGGAGCTCCAATTCTGCTTCTCTCGCCGTCTTCTCATCCTCATTACGTACTGAGTCTGTGACGAACTTGGCGAGGTCTCCCCCAGCTAAACCCATCGCCGCTCCCAACTTGGCAAACTTTGCATAAGCCCCCGTCCCCTGTTCTTGATCCACCCCCGCATCCTGGTCACTAACCTTAGGTTTGGTATCCGCCGTAGGGGCCTGTGGATCCATGACACTATCGGGGTCGTACTGCGGATGGGCTCGGGTGTGTTTAGACATAGGGTACCCCTACCACCACAGAACTAGCAACGGACAGTATGCGATCTGAGCGCAACTGGAGGTTCCTGACTACGCACTAGCCCCTGAAGCAACTCAGCACAAGTACACAATACTCTCAATGAGTCACGCACCAAGCATAACTCCACCCACACTTGTGTACCTCATACATATACCCCATGGGCTCCAACCCATATAATACTACCAATGCACAGTCTGGTCACTAACTGAACCACGTGACACCGTGTGTCCACCGTCCACTGTGCATGCGCACCAGTTACTCACAGTCACAGGCCTCACTGTCTCTGGTAGGCCACACCTACACGATCACGTGCACTTGCACCCCTCAAGTCCAGGTGCACTCACAGCATACCCTATGCCACAACACTGCGCACCCTCGTGCTTCCCACACACAGTCACCTGGGCTTACACTGCCCTTAATCCCCACAGGATATCCGAGCACACAGCTTGCACAGTCACGGGCCGGGTACCACTCTACCTACTCACTGGGGTTATACCACATGTAAGGGACACAAAAGACACCTGGTACCCTCCGGCACCTCACCTACACTGTACGGTGTAATCACTCACACTTCCAACAACCACTCAAAGTTTATTGACCATTCATACCTCACTCACTCGGTAGCGCCAACCCATTCACACCAACACAAGTGCCCTGCCCAATGCCAATGGAAACCTGCCTGAAGTGAACAGGGACACTACGTACCACCTCCCAGGGTACTGGTACGCTCCCACCAACCACCCACTTACATTTCACACAACGTACACACCGGACACAACACCCCCTACCTCCCTTCTAGCTACCTATCACCTACCCAGAACCACCTAAGTACCCCGCATCTCCACCAAAGTGTCACGGTCGCTAAGCCGGACGGCCCTACCACCCTTACCCACGCCTATCACACACTAGGTCAGACAACACAGCACACTAACACAGTTTTACAATCACGCACGCTTCTTTATTTCACACCCACTCCATGGCGCCACCACTCACGCACATCCACAACTGCACACAAGTATCCCAATTCCCGCTGACTCACCCTACTCTACTATAAAGACCTGGAAGACCCTAACCTAACCTAAAACACCAGTTGCGGTATATCACTGTGACCTGGGGACACAGTGATAGCCCGCACACGTGGTGACTAACTACTAGGGACAAGGATTTACCAAAGGGACTCTAATCTCTTAACTACTGCTACCACCCACACCTCTCCCCAGGACTCGCCCTTCTCTTTTAACCCGGGACCACTACCAAACTGGTCGCTGCGTCCTTAAGGGAGGCAACAACAAGTACCCTACACTGTGCCGGCCACTACGTCCTAAACGGAGGCAGTAGCTAACACCCCTAACCCTACTGCCTAACGCTACACCCCTTCTATCACAAACATGGGACAACCCATCCCGGCCCGGAAAGCTCCAGTCCTCGGCGCTGTACGTGGCCCCTCACAGGCTGACACCTCCCCGGAAGACTCTGCACCCCGGCGCTGACCGTGGCTCCTCCGCGGGCCGACACCCTCCCCGAAGACTCTGCACCCCGGCGCTGACCGTGGCCTCCCGCAGTCTGACTCCTCCCCGCGATGGGGACGACACCCAACGCACACACACCAGACGCCCTCTCGACGGGTCCGGGGCTCGTAGGACGCCTCCTCCTCTGAAGGCCCCGCCGGACACCAAGGGTGGAAAAGGCCTGGTGCAGCGCCCTCCCACAGGACGCCTAAACAGGGACGAGGAACCAGTGCCGGAGAACTCCCGGAAGAGCACCGGTAGCTGGAGGAGAGCTGCCCCACAGAAGGCAGACGGCCTGGGTGGTCTCCCTCTCCCGGAAAAAACAACAGGCACTGGAAAGCGCCGCTCAACTGCCGGCACGCGGCAGTAGACTGCGGTGGTCTGGCCCCAGCCTCAGGACGGAACAGGATACCTGCTGACACAACTGTAGGCCACTACTGTAGTGTTGCTACTACCCGAGTCATCAAGGCACATAGGCTACTTGGTAAAGCTTTAACTCTCCCTCTCCCTTGCCTACTTCCCACTCGGCATGAGAGTGACCCCTTGAATTTCGAACACATCCCCCCAACCCGTCACTCGCTTTGGGGTTATCAGACCAGTCTCCTGCCAACCCTTACAACAGCGGTAAAACAATATTCTCCCTGAGCCCATCCACGCTATTACATATGAAATTATGAATCACACCCAATTCTCGGAGAAATAAACCAATCTAAGCGATCCAACACGGACTCCATGGGCCCCCTTAGGACATACTAAATAATCTAGGAAATGGCCAATTTCACAAGGAAATGTCTCCACACAATAACCAGTAGTAATACACATCTCTCAGAGAAAAAAAAAAACATCAATTTTTAGCGGTTCAGTTCCAGCATGTTCACACAAGAGAATCGGCTCGCAGCCACAATTCTTCACATTATTACCCCTCTTTGCACTGTCAATTATAATCATATATCAAAAACAACATGATTTGTTCGCCAAAATTTCCATCCAGCACCTCACTCTCATGTCATCTGTCAGATAACCCAGTGCTTAATCTTTGTTATGCCAACACAACCACACTTCATACAATATTACATGCTGCACATCATCCGTTTTTATCCTATCGACTGCTAAGCTACTCGCCTTAAACTTTACCTTTCCCTTCTTTCCGACTACTAAAATTCATAATGGGACAGTCTCCCCACAACCTAAGATATCTTTCTCCAACCCCGTTCTGTCACAAATACATACATCCCTGCAC
>JAMYXO010007941.1:0-11468 GCA_033310375.1 Conus canariensis
TAGAAAAGCTTTGAATGCAGGTCCCTTTCTTGTTAGCCTGGTCCCAGGAACACAACAGAAAAAACAGATTGAAATAACTAGGCAGGGTTCTGAATATATGCTAAAGAGAAAGAGACCCTTAGCTGAAGTGGGGGATGACACCGTTGGCTTAGAATTTACTCCAACGCTACAGTCACTGCCTAGGCAAATGACGATGCTTTTTCGCTTATTTATTACTCCAAGGGAGGCCGATCCTAGTTTGCCAGAACATACGTTAATTAGAGGCATACAAATAAAGGCTGAAAACTTGGATGCTCCTCTGAAGCTCGCTATTGTTTATACTAAAAACGGAGATGAGATAAACACCCTTGTATCATCTGACAAGGTTACTGTGATGGTTGACAAAGACAAACTAACAGTACTTGACTTTATTTTCATTAAGTATGTTGATTTTATTGCGTTTTACTCTGTTGATGAAGTGCTGCCAGAAGGATTAATAAGTAGATATGTATAAGATTAATCTTAATTAAAAAATTAATCTTAATTAAAAATGGAGGCTCAAAAGTTTAGATTAGAGCAAATAACCGAACTTCAAAAGGAAATAGAAAGTGACTTAGATAAGTACAGGGTTACTAGAAAGAAATATGCTAAAGCTTTAAGTACTCTTTCTCATGTAATTACTGGCTCATCAGCTGTAGCTAGCGTAAGTGCCGGGTCTAGTGTTGCTCTTTTAGCTACTGGGGCTGGAGCGCCAGCCTCTTTAGCATTAGGGAGCCTTGGACTAGGTTTAGGTGCCATGTCTATGATTGTGAGTGCTGTTTTAAAAAAATTAACGCCTAAACTACAAAAGCACACCGCCATTGTTGCCTTAGCATCAGCAAAACTTTCTTCATTAAAATTAAGAATAAGCAAATCAATACAGGATAAAAACATTACGGACGAAGAATTTCAGAAGCTTATGACCGATGGTGAGGATTACAGGCGACAAAAAATTGAACTTCAAAAGGAGTGGAGAAAGACTTTTACTTCGCGACAGGTAGACACTGAGACAATCAAACAGAACATTGAAAAACAAACGCATGACTGGTTAAACCCAAAATAAGCCAAAAAAATAAGATGTGAACTAAAATAAATAAATCATAAGTTTAGCAAAAAAATAAATCATAAGTTTAGCAAATACTATTTTTTTTTAATTAATCGGCACTGTGTTTGGTGGGACAACTTGCAACTCTTCACGAACAAAGGATCTTTTAGGGGCGGGTTTTTTAGACGCAGTAGCACCGCTAGAAGAGAGAGTTTCTCTTAAATAATACACAGGAGGGGTTGTTTTCATAATTCTTTCAACTTCATATACATCTACGCTCCATATAGGGTCTGTGGCTCTAATTCTAACATCGCCTTCTGCTTCTCCTGGCGCATACAAGTATCTTACTTTTAGTCCAAACGGCAAGAGTTTTTGAGTCCCCTGCACATCTTCAGTAATGCTAATTTTTTTTTAATTTGATCGCGTTTACTGGTTTAAGACCCGTTGCTTTAAATTCTTCATTGTTCATGGCACGTAAGACTGCTGGCAATCTCCTAACCCATTCTGTATTGCGTGTTTTGTCCATAAGGTCTCTATGATATTGATAGGTAAACAGACGTTCAGCTAGATTCTTATTAAAGTTTTCTACTAGGGCTTGCGATCGATGGTTGCCTGGGATCCCTCTCTTAACTGTAACCCGGCGTCTTAAAAACAACTGGTTTACAGCTCCTTTAAACTCTTTTCCATCATCAACTTGAATCAGCCTAGGATACTTTAGTGGACCTCGCGTGTATATTTGCTGTAAAGCCACAGCCACAGCAGTTGAGCTTTTATCCGTTAGAGGTTCAGCGTCTTTGTACCTCGAAGCCATGTCAACAACCGTAAGAGCATATTTAAACTTTTTTCGTCTAACTTTGTCATGTGGAAGATACAACAAGTCCATCTGGTGGTGTCATTAGGAACTGAATTAACAAATCTAGGCCTTATTATTCTTTTTGGGGCAGGTAGATATATTTGCCAAATTGCTTGTTTTGAAAGCCAGTCTTTCGCTTCTGATTCAGACACTCTAGCAGCTTTACTCAGTTTATCAATAGCGGCCTTTCCTTTCCAATACCCTCCAGGAGAATAATATATTTTGTACTTCGTATTGTACTTTGTATCGCCCATAAGGGACTGTTTTTTATTACATTTTAACTATGTTTTTTAGATTGAATATGCAAGAAGAAAGATTGCTCCCATAGCACCTATAATAAAGCCTATTTCTACCATTTTCTGATCCTCAGATGGTTCATAAAAGTCAGACAGTTCTGGCGGCGGCGATGTTAGAAACTTCTTTCCTGTCACTAAGTAATACTCATTCATTGCTTCATCAACGTCTGTAAATGTGTGCTCTGCATGTCCCTGCTCTCTTAACTTTTTATTAATAAAGTCTAAGTGAGCAATTCTCCTTTTCTCGTAAGCGTCTCTTGCCTTAGCTAAATCTTCCATTGCCTTGTTATGGCGTTCTCTCTCTTCATCAGATCGCAATTTACTAAACATATAATTGCTGCCAGAGAAAGCCAATGCATTAACAATAGCTCCTCCCACCATCAGAACCAATCCAGACATCTTTTTATAAATCAATATTTTCTAGATTAATCTGCCTAAATGCATTAATCTGCCTATGCATTAATATTTTCTGGGATAATCCCCTGCGTAACAAGAAAGTCTTTTGAGGCAATCCCTGCAGTAATTACAACTATAACCTTAACAACATCCTCAATGTCTAACCTTCCTAGATCCGCCGGCTTCATTTTAAACATGTTTTTTGCTAGCACGCTATAACCAATACTAAGGCCGCTAATTACAGCAGAATGGTAAATCGTATTGATAATCTTTTTTTCACTCATCTTTTTATTAACTAAAAAAATAATTAAAATAATCATAATACGAAAGGCTGTCTATGTGCTTTTTAATCAAATAATCTTTTGTTGTTAAAGCTAAAAATAAGGCTGCAACTAGCCTTGGCGAATCTTCTATCTTTCCCATGTTGGGTGGTTTTATTCCTAACAAACATTTTGCAATGGTTGAATAGACTATAACACCAACGATAGGCACTGCATAATTAACCAGCGTTAAACTCATGGTTTTAAAAGTATTATATTATTTTTTATTGCTTTTAAAAATGGATTGTGACGAACTATTAAAGTGTGAGGAGCAGGCAGACCTCTGCCATAAAGAAAGATTATACTCTCTGGCCGCGTGTGGAAAAACTAAACAGTATTTAGGCGTTGAACTAAGTATCGAGCAGATTCAGCAATTGTCTACATCAGACGTTGAGAAGTATTACGCCAGGTACGAGGCACAGCTAGGATCAAAAATGGTTAGATCAGTGGGACAGACAATGATTAGTTTATATGCTAAGTTAGTAAGTAAGATGGTGCCGGTTGATTCAGAAGAAGATTTAAAATTTGACTTATCACAAGATCCGGTTTTAACAAAGTCATTCGAGTCTCTAGGATGTGACATGTATTATAGATTTGGAACGATGTTATGTCCATTCATCATGGGATTAATTACTTTTAATCATATTAATTTTAATCATATTAATTTTAATCGCAATAAAAAAAAATGAGCGATCAGGAGAAGAAGACTCCGCAGGAGCAGAATGTGCCGCAAGCGAGTGCCCCACAAGAGAGTGTCCCACAAGAGAGTGTCCCACAAGTGAATCTACAGGCGAGTGTCCCACAAGTGAGTAGTGTTACTAAGTCTAAAAGTGCTGGGCGTGTTGAGGCTGGTCGTAAACTAGCTGAATGGAACAGACTGCAAAAAGCAAACCAAGCAGCAAAACAAAAATTATTAGATAGTAATACAACATCGCCGCCGTCAACAACAACACAATTAACAACAACACAATCACAATCAAACGATAAGATGTATTATTATGTATTTGCTGCTGTTGTTGTTGGTGGGGGGTTTTTAGCATGCAAATGTCTAACGCCATACCTAGCAGCAAAGTCACAAACCCCCACAGTAAAAGAAGAAGAACCAGCTTCTGCAAAAAAAGTACAACCTCCTGCTGTAGACCCATTTTCTATGGAATAGTTTTTAAAGAACTAAATAAAGTACAAGTTAAGAACTAGATAGGTACAAGTTAAGTTAGTTATAGAAAGTACTTTTTAAGTTAAGAGCAAGTAAATTACAAGTTAAGTGCAAAAAAAATATAAGTTCTTAAGTAAGTACTAGTTAAGTTCTTAAGTAAGTTCTAGTTAGGTTCTTAAGTAAGTACTAGTTAGGTTCTTAAGGTAAGTACAAGTCAAGTTAGTCTTTTAAAGTTCTCCAATGTCCTACAGCATATGAAAACTCAGGGCTAACGTAAGTTCTCTTGTTATTGTTAGAGACTAGTGATTTCTTATTAACTGCAGTTGTGTTTACTTGATGAAGAGTAGAGCGCAGATTAACATTTGTGTGATGAAATACTTTGTTTTCAAAGAGAGCCTGCTTGTAGTTGTCGTGAGTTATATTTTTTTTGACAACTTCTTTACTTATGCCCTTAGCTTTTTTCGTTACAGAAGTTTGGCTGGCAACGCTATACATCTTCGACCGTAAGCCAACATATTCTAGTATAATCGTCCCATTAAGTTCATCCTTCATCTTTCCAATCACTTTCTTGTTCACGGTTGAATGTAAAGGCGAATCTTTAGGATAGTCACATGTGTCGTACCACCCATCAGCTCCTTTAGCTACTTCTGTTTCTAAATCCTTATAGAAGTCTTCAGTTGGGATGTCCAGAATAAAACTATCGGTGTCTGTGTAAAGAACTCTTGCTTCTGGGTACAGCGGCTTAAAGTAGTCGTATAGAAATTCTAACATTAATAACTTTGACAGCTCTAGCACGGTAAAGCCGATAAACACCGGCTTGTCCAACTTAACATCCTTTTTCTTCATCATGATGCCAACCAGGCTGTCGTTAAATTTTCTAAAGTCTTGGTAGTTAGGTTTAGAGGCCAGCTTAATTGCTTGTTTTTCGTTTGTAACTAATCTTACATCTTTACGATTGTGTACGTTCTCCATGGTTTTACCAAAACAGCTGTTGTTCATCAACTTAAAAAAGTCTTTTTCTGAAGCGTCAGTGGCCTTAGTTCTAAGGTCGGTGTTCTTCATGATGTATGGCCTCATGAAAGGCTCTTGATCACAGGCAATTATTCTGTGAACAGCTGTCAGCTTTAGCCCATGTCTTAAGTAAAACTGTAGGAGTCTGTAATGACACACATATTTAGTTTTGTTAAAGAGGTTAGGTACAAGTTTAGGAGGTTCGATGGGGCTCATCTTTAATCTTTCTGCGGCTAGGGGGTAATCGTTGTGGAGATCGTGTAATTCTTTAGGATATTCTAAGTCTACTTCCAAGATTAGTCCTATTGGATTATCAGGCGTAAGCTGTGATAGCATACTCAACACTTTATTAACCTCATGAGGCCCGTTTATCATTTTAAAGTTTCTTAATGGAAGTGCCTGGCTCATGGCCCACCCATACAGATTGTTGGCGTCTAAGTACATTAGATAGTTGGATGGCTTGGTGGGGTCATAATCGTCTAAATACTTGTTGTTGGCTTTGCAGTAAGGATGTGAGGCCATGCTAATACCTCCCCTCAGCCCGCCCTCAATCATCTGAAGTGTGGGTAAATCAGAAATTAAGTCAATCTGAATGTTTGTAAACTTCAAGAATGCATCCCAAGAAAGGCCCGGGGCAGAGATGTAATGTGATGAGTCTAAGCTGTAATGTTTCATGCAAGTGGATCTGTAATTCTGAAAGACGTCTGCCAATAAACACACGTCAGCCATCAAGTAGTGATCGTGATAATCGCCCATCGTTTTGCAGTGTAATTCTGTCCAGGCTTTCTGGGCGTGTTCATATTCAGAGTCAGTTATGTCTTTGCCTTTAAGACGGCTGTAAAAGTCTTCCTTTGCTGGCAGCGCCGGCTCGTCAAACCTCTCCCACGAGTTCATGTATTCATAAGGATAAACTCCTTTACGGACTAAAGATGGATTAAAGTATTTTTTAGTGATTGGATAGTCTTGCAGAGATTCTGCTAACTTATCTAAACTCCCCATCAGATGTTGGACAGAGTCATAAAAGGATAAACAGTCAAGAGTAAAGGTCATGTACTTTTCTGAAGACTGTGCAATACAACTAACCCTCTTATATTTAGAAGTCACTGCTTGCATGATAAAGTGAGAATCGTAGCCCCGCAAGTTATGAAAGAAGATTGGCAGTTTCCATGTCTTGGGGTCAACCTTAAGTTGAAGATTGCAGCTGTTGTGCGCTGCCCCTCTGAACTTTCCAGTAATGTGATCGTGGTCTCTTACTGTTAGGTTTGCTTTACTGTTAGGTGTTAGCTCTAAGCCGCATATCCAGCAGTGGGTGGCTGATCTATAACGTTCTTCATCTTCGGGGGTCATAATAATGTCTGAAAGGTTCAGCTGATTGGAGAATTGACTGCGAAGACGCTTCATCTGCTCTAAAAATCTACTAGCTGCGTCGGGACCTCTGTAAATCTCTGGCGTTGTGTGTGCTCCATCTGACCTAACAGCAACAAATGCATAAGAACAGATCTGATGCCGAGATAATAAGGTTGTTTTTTGTTGTGTCCGTTCTTGAGGGCCATAGTACTGTGGCAAGATTGCTTCAAAGTCAGCATAAACTACGTATGGGCTCATTTGCATCTTGCGTACATTCTTAAAACTAACTTTAGACCCTGGTGGGGGCATAAGAAGCTCGGTTTCACAGTCTACAATGCTTTTACAATGTTTCTTATGACTGGCAGCTGCTTCTATAGATGGAATTCTGACCAGACACCTTCTACAGAGCTCTTGTTTAGCTGGATGCTTTGTAGTATAGGCTAACAGCCTGCTTATTGTTCTAATTAATACATAATGACTCTTTAGACCATCTGTAAACAGAATCAAGTCTACATGATTCTCAAGTGAATCGCCTAAAGGGGGAGCTTCGGGAGAGATCCTTAGAGGGACTAGATTGTCTACTACAGACCATGTGTATACGTTTACGGTAATTGGTTTGTTTTGCTCTTCAAACTGGTCAATACTTTCTATGCTCACTGGAAAGTCTATGTTATCAAAGTTCAGACTATCTTTGTATGCTTCATAATTAGATACTCTGCATGATTTTTGACAGGATACAGATGCGCTAAAACGCACCACATGAAACATAAGTTATCTGAATTATGTATATTTAGGACTGCTCGTTTTAACTCTAACTCTTTTGGGAGAGGAAGGTAAGAATCGCCGGCCATAGGATAGAACTTTGTTTGTTTCAATATAATTTGAAGGACTCTTCCTTCAGACCAGCCAGAACCCCTTAACTTAGCCTCCTCACTTGCATGGTTAAACTGTGTAAGCATGTAATCAGCCCAGTTAGAATTAAAGTCGTGATGGCTGATTACTTCTTTCTGTCTTGTTGAAACCCAGACTTCCATGCTAGTATCATCGGGGGTTATATATTTAATCAGAATAACTAACAACACTTTTACTGGCGGGTCAATTTGGAGAGAGTCTGGGATTTTAGAAACAGCATGTGTTACGCTTTCCTGAACATTTATAGGGTTAATGATGCCCATGTTTAATTCAATGAACGTATCGCTTAATTGTTCATTGATGTCAATTATCTCCTCCCACGTATATAGTTTTCCATCCTCAAATTTACTTGTGACCGTCATTTTTAAAGCCACAATATTTACGTAAATTAAAAAAAATAAATGTAAATAAAAGTAAGTAAACCTCGCTTTTTATTCTTCACCCAAGCGTTGCAACACTTCAAGACACGTTAACCTTACAATAACACCTGCTAATATTTTAGCTTTTTCTGAATCACTACAGTCAATGTTCATCACTTTAACTGCTTCGTCAAATAGTTCACTATGATCTTTTATTATATTGTTTACATCATTCTCAAACCCAAATTCACTAAAATCAATGTTTAATACTTTCATTGTTTCGTCAAATAGTTCATTACAATTCTTTAAATCAGATTCACTGAGTTCGGCAGCCATTTTTAAATGTAAATAAATAAAAAAAATAATTGTAAATGTAAATTCAGCTATTGTTTATTATTCATAGTCTTTTCTAATCGTAAAACCTGATCTTCATTAAAGTGAATAGCTACTCCTTCAGGGCTAGTAGAAACAGTCAGATTAGCATCCTCAGGAGCCATATTATCAACTAAAATGGCAAGCAACTTTATAACTGGTTGGGGCCAAGAATCTGGTATTTTACTAACGGCCTGCTTTACGCTTTCTCGCATATTCATGCGCTCAAAAAGATCAGTAATTAATTCTTCAAACCTGCTCTCTAACTGATCTTTATCACCCTCCCGCTCCCAATCCAACTCGTAAAGTATATTAATAAGCTCTGTAGCTACTTCGGGCTTCATTTTTTAAACCAGATTAAAAACAACAATTAAAAAAATTAACTGGGGGTGGGGGGTGGGGGGCGTGCGTGCGTGGGGCGGGGTGGCATGCTGCAGGTTCCAGAATATGCCAACTACTGGAAACAAATCCCACATGTGCCAGCCGACTTGGAGCAGCAACATTCACAAACCGTGGGCCACCCAGCAAGGTGAAATGACGTGATTCTAAAAATAACGGTTATGCATAACCGGAGCTCTGCCTCAACTTCTTCTTGCTGGCTTTTCGTGGGGTTCAGCGTCACGTGGGCCACCCAGCAAGGGGAGATGACGTGATTCTAAAAATAACGGTTATGCATAACCGGAGCTCTGCCTCAACCTTCTTCTTGCCGGCTTTTCGTGGGGTTCAGCGTCACGTGGGCCACCCCAGCAAGGGGAGATGACGTGATTCTAAAAATAACGGTTATGCATAACCGGAGCTCTGCCTCAACTTCTTCTTGCTCCACTTGCTTCAATGCACCAGCCGGTTGGAGCTGGGCGGAGGTGGGTGAGCCAAACCCCGCCTTTTACTGTTCTCTGCGTGGGTCCCATCAGAATTTCGGTTTTTTAAATAATTATCCCAGGACGCTTTTGGGTTAGATTTTTTAAAACAGTTTTTGTTCTTTCAAGCCATTGGCCTAAAAGCAAAGATTGGCAAAGAGTTTTACAATTTCCATCTTTGATCTTAGATCCGGCTTTCAGTAAAACGGGCGTAATTTCAGTCATGTTTTTCAGCTTCATAAAAGAGCCTTCATCAATCAGCTCATCATCAAGTTGCTCTACAAAACAATTACGTAAAAAATCATCCAGTTCACTTACTGTCATTTCACGTTTTACTTGCTTCGTTTCCAAAAGATTTAAACTCTCTTTTGGCTGGATTGGTTTCAAGCAAGGCTCGCCACGTTCTAATTTTTCAAGATATAAAATCATCTCATGATGACACGTTTTATGTTTCAATATTATCTCTTTTTGCTCGTCTGAATAAAGCAAATGCTCAGTTTGGCTTTCTTGAGAACTAACAACCATTGCGGCCTCTTGTGAAGATAAACTAGCTTCCAGGCTGGACTCTGCCATGTTTTCTTCTGTAAAGTAACAGCGCTAAAACGCGTCCTCACTCATAGGCAGCCCGCTCAAGAATGTCAGCTTGGGCGGCAGGCCCCGGCGTCCCGGCAGAAATGATGTCATACCCCCTGTCGATTGGTTGAAAGTGCACACGTGACAGCTCGGCCCATCGCCTGATGATTAATAATGCAGTATTAGCTGCAGGCCTCCTGTGCAGCAGAGCGTGCAACGCAGGTGCGGCAGCCGATATTGATTGGGGCCGGTCTGGGGAGGCAGGATTGTCAAGCCATATAAATGTTAAAATGTTTAGTTGGCGTTAATAGCTGAGAGAGAATGTAAGTATGTTTTGTTCACGACCGCCGCATCTTATTTTGCACACAAGCCCCATTTTAATGTACTGATTGCGTCAATTTTAGAGGTTTTGGGGTGTTAATTTTGTTTAAAAAACAGGTGTTAATTTTGGCCAAAACTGATATGTGAAGGACGTAATCAGTATGTGAAAAGGGGGGTTTTCGTGCAAAATAAGATGTGGCGGTCGTGAACAGACATACTTACATTCTCTCATCATCATTAAAAGCAAGCAACATACTCTATTTAAAAAATATATTCAGTTAATAAAATTGAAATAATAAATATGATTAAGACCAGGCATCCCTCGATGCATACGATTTAAACACACACACACACACACATACACTCACACACACACACACACACACACACACACACACACACACACACACACACACACACTCACACCACACACACACACACACACACACACACACACACACACACACACACACACACACACACACACACACACACACACACACTCACACACCACACACACCACACACACACACCCCACACACACACCACACACACACACACACAAGTTGGAAATTACTGTCACTGACTCACTGCCTGTGTTGCACGGTGTCATGTCGATGTTCAATACTTACCAATAATAACCATTAACAAATTTAGGTCAGCACTCACCGGATTCAGATAAGGCATAAAAGATTTAAAGATAAATAGACGCTACAGGAAAAATGATTCTGAGGATATGCAGTGCCCATTTTATAAGAATAGTGAAGATGAGTTACACTTTTTCTTTCGATGCGAAGCTTACGCATTACTTGGAGATAAATATAAATCAAAGCATTTAAAGATTAAGTGGTCAGCTGAGGTAAAGTGCCGACATTTACTGTGTAGTGAGGAAATCAGAGACATTTGTGATGTAGCTATGTATATTTTTTATGCGCTGAGAGACACAGGGAAGAACATAATTATTATTGCTACAAATTTAAGTTGATTCCTATCACCCGTCTGTTTGGATAGCCACTACATTGTTTACGTGTACCTATGTGTACAGGCTGGAAGCCTAACATTAAAACATTGTCTCTCTTTCTCTCTCTCTCTCTCTCTCTCTCTGACAGACTACATCCCAGTTCATATGGCTGCAAAGTCCTTGCCTCCAACATCTGTCCCACTAATAACCACAAGACCCAAGCCTCCAGCTACATCAGGCCCACCTCACAAAGAGCAAGAAGGGAACGTCTTCCAACACAAGACGCCCAAGTGACCACTAACAGTCCACCTAGTTATAACTATGAAACTGATTTCCCAGCGAACACTCCCCAAAATCCCAACTCTCGCAGTGTGTATAATATACTAGGTCGCCATCAACGCCCTACAAAGCAACCCCTTCTACAATCCCCCACCCACATGTATTCCTTTTCTTCCCCAGTGAATAGAAATGATAAACAGCAATGTAAAGAGTACAGAAACGTGACCTGCACCCTCCACCCACATAGCATATCACCCCCTTCCATGTCCAAACCACACACTAGCAGCAACCAACACACCCCACCTCCTAATACATCTCAGCTTCAACCTCACAACACATCTTGGCTACAATTTCCCAACACAGCACAGCTACCACCCTCTAATACCCCTTAC
>JAMYXO010007942.1:5000-11467 GCA_033310375.1 Conus canariensis
AACACAGTACAGAAAGGCAGAAACACAGTACAGAAAGGCAGAACACAGTAATGAAAGGCAGAACCAGTACAGAAAGGCAGAAAACAGTACTGAAAGGCAGAAACACAGTACAGAAAGGGAGAACACAGTACAGAAAGGCAAGAACACAGTACAGAAAGGCAGAAACACAGTACTGAAAGGCAGTACCAGTATGAAAGGCAGAACACAGTACAGAAAGGAAGAAAACAGTTAATGAAAGGGCAGAACACAGTTCTGAAAGGCAGAAAAGCAGTAGGTAAAAGGCAGGATAGAAACCGTACAGAAAGGCAGGAAAACAGTAAGTAAAGGCAGAAAATATTGCTGAAAAGGCAGAAAACAGTAGGCAAAGGCAGAAAACAGTACTTAAAGGCAGAACACAGTACAGAAAGGCAGAAACAGTACTGAAATACAGAAAACAGTAGGTAAAGGAAGAAAACAGTACTGAAAGGCAGAACACAGTACAGAAAGGCAGAACACAGTTCTGAAAGCAGAACACAGTACAGAAAGGCGAAACACAGTTACTGAAAGACAGAACACAGTACAGAAAGGCAGAACACAGTTCTGAAAGGCAGAACTACAGTACAGAAAGGCGGAACACAGTACAGAAAGGCAGAACAACACAGTACAGAAAGGCAGAACACAGTACTGAAAGGCAGAACACAGTACAGAAGGCGGAACACAGTACTGTAAGGCATAATCGCAGTATCTGAAAGGCAGATCACATGTACAGAAAGGCAGAACACAGTACAGAAAGGCAGAACACAGTACAGAAAGGGCAGAAACAGTACTGAAAGGCAGAACACAGTACTGAAAGGCAGAACACAGTACTGTAAAGACAGAACACAGTACTGAAAGGCAGAGCACAGTACTGAAAGGCAGAACACATGTACTGAAAGGCAAAACACTGTACTGAGAAGGAAGAACACAGTACTGAAAGGCTGAACACAGTACAGAAAGGCAGCAGAACACTTACAGAAAGGCAGAACATCGGTACTGAAAGGCAGAAACACGGTACTGAAAGGCCAGAACACAGTACAGGAAAGGCAGAACACAGTACTGAAAGGCAGAACACTGTACAGAAAGGCAAGAACACTGTACATGAAAGGCAGCAGAACACAGTACTGAAAGGCAGAACACAGTACAGAAAGGCAGAACGCAGTACTGAAAGGCAGAAACACAGTAAGTAAAGGAAGAAAACCGTACAGAAAGGAGCAGAAACAAGGGAAGGGAAGAAGAATAAGAGAGTTGAAAAAGAGAAGAAAGGGTGGGAAAAGGTATTTAAAAAATCAAATGTAATTGATAGCGAACCGCAAGAAAAAACGTAGACAAACGAATCACAAGACAAAACACGACGCGTTTCGATCTCTTAGGTTTCTTCAGGCAAAATACAAAACACTCAGGACAACGAGCATGAACAAGTAATCATAATCTTCATTCACTTCAGCGCAAGATTGGAGACGTTGATTCAAGTGATTGCTTGTTCATTTCCGTTGTGTCCTGAGTGTTTTGTATCTTGCCTGAAGAAGATCTAGAGGTCGAAAACGCGTCGTGTTTTTGTCTTGTGATTCGTTTGTCTACGTTTTCTTGGCGTGTTCACTATTACTTACATTTAGATTTTTTTTTTTTTTTAGATTTCGCTTGCAGTCGTCTCACTTTGCAACTAAAAAAAAAAAAAACAAAGAAAAAGGTCTAAACAGGGAAAGAAAAATGTAGATAACAGAGCGATAAGCTCTAAGAAAACTGAAAAAAAGTCTGAGACAAGGCAAGATAAAAAATGAGGATGTGGGGAAAAAAAAAGGAATGTGGAGAAGTGGGGAATGCTAGAGAAAGGACAAACAAAGTAAAACAGACACGGACCAGAAAATATAGAAAAGTGGGGAAACTTGACGTAGGAAAGGTATAGGAAAGAACAACGGAAGACAGAAAGAAGTAGAAACATTGGGAATGGGTTAGGGAAAGTACAAAAAGCAGGGGAAGAAAGGGAAAGTATGAAATAGTTACGGAAAGGAAGAAAGAAGCAGAGAAACGTCGGAAGAATTAGGGAAAGGTGGGAATAACACTGTGAAAGTATTGCGGAAAAGAGGAAAGAAGGGATCGTTAGCAATGTAGGTAAGATATAAGAAGAAAAAAACAAACAAACAGGGAAAGTATGAAAATGGCGGAAAAGTATGTAAAAGTAGAATAGTTAGGAAAAGGAGAGGAAACCTGAGGAAAAAAAAGGCAGGACGGGACAAACGTGAGACAGATCGCAAAATGATGCAGACTGTCCTACATTCAGCTGTCATGGGAGACCAGCGTGTCCAATACTGGACACGGCATCAACGGAGTTATCTGTCACTTGCGTTGGGAAGGTGGGTTCTTTCCATCGTTAACATCGAGCACTAGTTCTGGGATGTCAGAAGCGGTTAGGGGGGGGGGGGGGGACACACACACACAGAGGAGAGAGAAGAGAGAGAGAGATGAGAGAGAGACCAGAGAGAGAGAGAGAGAACACACGGGGGGAGCAGCAACGAAAATAATTAAGAACATCAAACTACCACCGCTTACGACTCGGTACAATTTTTTTCCTATGTAAATTACTCTCTCTCTCTCTATCTCTCTCTGTCTGTGGTGTGTGTGTGTGTGTGTGTGGTGTGTGTGTGTGTGTGTGTGTGTGTGTGTGTGTGTGTGTGTGTGTGTGTGAAACGGTTCTCTATGTGCACTGTCATTGTGACTAATGTTCGCTACCAGATGTTGGGAAAGACGTACAATTCATTTTGGTTGAAGAACTGTGATTGCTCTTCGTCTCTCTCTCTCTCTCTCTCTCTCTCTCTCTCTCTCTCTCTGAAAACGGTTCTCATGCGCACTGTCGTGTGACTGGTGTTCATTGCCAGATGTTGTAAAAGACGTGCAATTCATTTTGGTTTGAAAAACTGTGATGTTGCCTCTCTCTCTCTCTCTCTCTCTCTCTCTCTTCTCTCTCTCTCTCTCCTCTCTCTCTCTCTCTCTCTCTTCGGTCGAAAAAATGATTGCTCTCTCTCTCTCTCTCTCTCTCTCTCTCTCTCTCTCTCTCTCTCTCTCTCTTGATTGACAAACTGTGATTGCCCCCTCTTTCTCACTGTGTGTGTGTGTGTGTGTGTGTGTGTTGTGTGTGTGTGTGTGTGTGTGGTGTGTGTGTGTGTGTGTGTGAGGTGCGTGTCACAAGGACTGTCTCTTTATTCTGCTTTTCCACCCCACCCTCCCACCTCTCTCTCTCTCTCTCTCTCTCTCTTCCTCTCTCTCTCTCTCTCTCTCTCTCTCTATCGGTTGTTCTCCATCCCTACCTCCCCTCCACATTCTCTTCCTCTAATTATATATATTGCATTATTCATTCTAAAACTGTTACGTATGCGTTGTTGTATATGTATTGATATGCAGTTCTGTGCAATGTTTTCTTTCATACATTATATTTGGATACTTTTCCTTTGTTTGAGGGTTGGATGCAAAAGGCCACTGACTTTGTGCTTATTCCTTTCCCTCAATAACAACCCCTCTCCCTCTCTTTTCTCTCTCTCATTTATCCATCTCTTTCTCTCTCTCTCCCTCCCTCTCTTCTCTCCCTCTCCTCTCTCTCTCTCTCTCTCTCTCTCTCTCTCTCTCTCTCTCTCTCTCTCTCTCGTTTCTGGCACTTCAGCTGAAAGTTAATAAGACGAAAATGCTAGGACCAGACGGCAGAGCAAAAACAAAAGGCGTTCAAGAGCAGCTGGAACGTGTGTGTAAGCACAGCCATAACCTGCCACGAACTCCCTCCACCCCACCCCCCCCCCCCCCCCCCCCCCCCCGGTCCCCCCCCACCCCCCCCCCCCCCCTCCCCCACCCACCACCCATCCACACCCCTCCTCCACCCCCCCACCCCCCCCCCCCCCCGCGCTCTTTGCACTGTGTTTACTGGGGGTTGACAGGCGTGTGAGCTATGACCGTTGCCAGAACGGGGTCGCCATCTGTATTAGCAACCTTTGACCCTTTCGCAGCCTCCTGTGCAAAAACCTGGCAACACCCTTATCGGCCGTCTACCTGTGGTGTTGCAGTTTACCAACCCCTACCCTCCACAGATAACTCCCGGGGGGGCGAGGAAAAGATGGAGAAATGAGTGTATGAGTGAAATCTTTTGTTCCTCTCTTTCTCTCTCTCTCTCTCTCTCTCTCTGTCTCTCATCCTCTTCTCTCTCTCTCTCTCTCTCTTCTCTTCTTAACCCTGCAAGCAGTCGTGGTTCACAGAACAAGATGATGATGATGATGACGATGATGATGATGATGGAGTGATGATGATGGGTGATGATGATGATGGGTGATGATGATGATGATGATGATTTATGATGATGTGTGTCGTGTGTGTGTGTGTGGGTGTGTGTGTGTGTGTGTTGTGTGTGTGTGTGTGTGTGTGTGTGTGGGGTGTGTTTCATGTCGGAAAGACGGAAACAGAAAACAGGTGCGAGAATGCTGATTATTGCACGTATGTTAATCATGGAGTAAATATTACATTCTTGCAGGAGCTTTTCTTTCCAAGGTGATCCGTGTTTCCTTTTCACAGCTCCCATGCCACTCCCGGTTGCATCACTCCCCCACCGCTCAGCCCGGCTCCTCACACACAACTCCACCCAAGTTTGTCCTCTTGCAGCCCTAGAACCGGCAGTCCACAAGGAGCAATCCCCATCGAATTGTCTTAATCCATCTCTCTATGTAATGACATCATAGGTCTGTATGTACAACACCTGACAAAATCCTTACGCAAAGGCCGGTTACCAACTGCGGTAAAACAGTTGCAATGTGGAAACCCAATTCACAAAAAAAAATCAATCGCGTGATTGCATATTAACTGTCCAATCGGCTATGACCCAAAAGATCGAGCCCGTGTGTGTCTCTTATTGGAAGGAAGAGGATTAGGGATGAGAGAAGAGAGTGAAACTGAATCCCCCCCCCCCCCCAACTTCTCCTGACTGTCTTTTGACTGTATTTTGCTTCTCTGTGCTTGTCTTTTTGTCGGAAGGCATAAGGCATACTGATGATGACATAGTTAGTGCATAGAAAGACACGGGCAACATTATTCATGGAGGTTCCATCCAAGCGGTGCCATGCCCTTAGATGTCGCTATCATGCAACTGGCAGCAAGTAGTGGAACGAGCAGCGGTGGGATTTTTTCAAACGGATAGTTATGCGCTCGATTTTTTTGTTTTTTTTTTTCTTTTTTGTTAACAGCTGACAGGGGTATACTGTTCATGTGTTAAAGTGCTAAATATCAAACGATGTAGTGTCATTCAACTTGACATTTCTCTCTAAATTAGGAAAAATAGACATGAATTACTTCATTGCCACCATCGCCATCTGCCCCCCCCCCCCCCCCCCCCCCCCACCCCCCCCCCCCCCCCCCCCCCCCCCCCCCCCCCCCCCCCCCCCTATCCCTAAGCCCTCTCCCTCCTAGAACCTATCCACTCCGCTCAGTCCGCCTCCATTCCCGTCCTCTGCACTATGTGAACATTGTCCTCTGCTCTATGTGAACATCGTCCTCTGCACTATGTGAACATCGTCCTCTGCACTATGTGAAACATCGTCCTCTGCACTATGTGAACATCGTCCTCTGCACAATGTGAACATGGTCCTCTGCATATGTGAACATGGTCCTCTGCACTATGTGAACATGGTCCTCTGCACTATGTGAACATCGTCCTCTGCACTATGTGAACATCGTCCTCTGCACAATGTGAACATCGTCCTCTGCACAATGTGAACTCGTCCTCTGCACTATGTGAACATGGTCCTCTGCACTATGTGAACATGGTCCTCTGCACTATGTGAACATCGTCCTCTGCACAATGTGAACATCGTCCTCTGCACAATGTGAACATCGTCCTCTGCACAATGTGAACATCGTCCTCTGCACTATGTGAACATCGTCCTCTGCACAATGTGAACATCGTCCTCTGCACACTGTGAACATGGTCCTCTGCACTATGTGAACATGGTCCTCTGCACTATGTGAACATGGTCCTCTGCACTATGTGAACATCGTCCTCTGCACAATGTGAACATCGTCCTCTGCACTATGTGAAAAAATCGTCCTCTGCACTATGTGAACATCGTCCTCTGCTTTATATGAACATCGTGAGAGGAGCGAAAAAAAGTGGGGGGCGGGAGGGAGGGGGGGATATAAGGGAATAACACTGAAATTGTTTAAACTGTGTTGTTGTTGAACTCGGTCATAGTTGGACTGCCCTAGAGGCCAGTGAGGTTCTGTATTCGCTTTCACTTCGCCAGACCCGTGAACAAGCTAAAGGGAGAAAAGATAATCACACCAACATTAACGGGGAGCAAAGATGAACACAAAAAGATAAAAAGGGAGAAAAGATAATCACACCAACATTAACGGGAGCAAAGATGAACACAAAAAGATAAAAAAGAGAGAAAAGTAACCACAACAATATTAATGGGAGAAAA
>JAMYXO010000792.1:10000-37805 GCA_033310375.1 Conus canariensis
CAAACCTTATGGATATCTTTTGATTCCGATATTTTGGATCTACAAAATTCTGAGAAATGTATTCTTTTCGCTCGGGCAACAACCCTGTTACTGTTATTTTTGGCATGTTTCATCGCTATGAAGTTTTCATCTGTTCTCACTTTCAGCCAAGCTTTATAAGCTTCTTTTTTAAGAGCTACAGCTATCGCACAGTCTAAATTCCACCATGAATTACCAACATATTTCCACTGTTGGGCATCTTTACAAATAGGAATAGATTTTCCGGCAGCCTGTAAGACATGTCGACAAAACTCTGTATAATATGCATCTATACCTTCATTTTCAATACTACTGAAATGTGTATTGGACAAGATCTTTTCATACAGAGACCAGTTTGCATTTTTATATGAAAATTTTGGGATACTATCTTCATTTCCATCTTCTTCATTTTCAATATGTTCCTTTAACTGTATGATGATTGGGAAATGATCGCTGCCCAAAGTATCATCCTCTGTTGACCATACCGAGTTTACTGCCAATTCCGGAGAAATTAAAGATAAATCAATAGAAGTAGGTTTATGAGTGGAAATGTCTGGCAGTCTGGTAATACTACCATCGTTTAATAAAACCAATTTGGAGTCAACAATATTTTCAACTAAACGGTTGCAAGTTATAGTGGTGCAACCATATTCCCAAAATGGAGCATGCGCATTAAAATCTCCCAGTATTACCCATTTGTTGTTTGAAAAAGGAAGGTTTTTTATCCAGTCTGTATTATCTGCCTTTGGGCCACTGGGATAGTAAGCAGAAATTATGTTTAAATTTGTCTGCTTGTTCAGTTTTACAGTAACCCCAGTTGCGAAAACTTCAGCATTAGTAGGAATAGGAGGGTTCAGAGGACAATAATTTAGATCCCTTCTCACGTAAACGGCAGTTTGAATCTTTTTACCATCATTCCTATAGTTATACAAAGGTGGATAATAAAAATTTCGTATTTTCGGGAGCTTATGAACATCTACATTTAGTGATTGTAATGCTAGCACTGAATAATTATGTTGATATATATGATTTTCAAAGTGTAAGAGATTTGTTGATATAGACCGACAGTTCCATTGAAATATCAATAAATTATCATTGGAAGTTTTCATAGGACATAGTTAACAGAATCGAATGGCAAGGTGAAGTTGACGAGTCACCAAGGGACGAATTGCCAGCTGAAAGAGTCCCATGTGTCCCCTGCACGAGGATGGAAATGCCACGGACCGGGAGCTCCGACACGACCAGCAGGAGGTGGGGGGAATGGCTCGTGGTCCCAGGCGCCTCTCCCGCGTGTCTGATTCTGGCGATGTCTCCGACGTTGCTTCTGCCAAAAGAGACGATGGACATGCCGCCCCAGATTTCCGGCGAGGATGCTGGTACCTCTGTCAGACGGGTGGATGGCATCCCTCAGGAGCCGGTTGTTGAAAGGATCAAGGTTCTCATGAGAGAGAAGAGATGTCTGATGACGAGGAATTTCAGAAAACAATAATGCGTTGAATAGTTGTCGCCTCCCCTCCAGAATCTGATCTTTGACTGGCGTTGCTTTGCTTACCACGATTTTTGTTTTCGGAGATTGCTGTTTGATTTTGTTGACAACGCTAATCATCTTTTTTGCTGTAACTCCGGGGTCAGTACTTTTCAGATCATTTATTCCAGTATGCAGTATCACACAATCAACCGGAACTTCTGAACCAATGTTTTCAAGTTCTTTTTCACAGTCTGAGATCTTGAAAGCTCTTTTGGAGACAACTTTAAGTCCGTAGGCTTCTCCCAGGCGCCTAGCGTTGACTCTTGACATAACAGAGTCGTGCAAAAAAAGAACATTGGGAAGAGAGTCGGAATGTACCTTTTTGGCGTCATCGGACTTGATGCCAATAGATTTGACGTCAGCCAACTGTTCCTTTTTCTTTTCTTCTGATGGTTTTTCTACTTGTTTTTGTGGCACTGACAGAGAGGGGACTTTTGCTGAATTCAATTGTTTTCTGTGGGCTGGAGACTTCAGCTTGTCTGCATATGTCGGTATGTTGCTGCGTTCTGTTGTGTCGGGAAATGTTGTTGTTGGACTATTTGTTTGTGTTCCAACACTTACAGTTTCAGCTTGTTTGTAGCTCCATTCTTTTATTCTATCTTTCGTCAGCTCCTCTAACTTCTTTTCCACGACCGAAATTCTGTGGCAGAGCATTTTAACTGTGCACGTCAGTAATTCAAAGGAACTTTCAGGCTGACCAGTATTTTTGCAAGGGTCTTCGCCAGCCGTTGTAGGGTCTGATATGCTGTTGCTGCTCGCTTGGCCAGATCCCCGCTCGCTCCGAGTCGGAGATTGAGTCTGAGATTCAAGCCGAGAACATTCACAAGACTCGAACTTACTATCTGTTGAGCATTTTTTCTTTTCTTTCTTTGTGGCTGCTCTTGTTTTTACCATTTTGTATGTCGTACGAACTTACTGGATTTTTCGATGCGAGCTAAACGTGTACGTTGAAGCAATCCACCATGTTGGCGTAGGAATCGTGTGTGTGTGTGTGTGTGTGTGTGTGTGTATGTGTGTGCGTGCGTGTGTGTGTGTGTGTATGTGTGTGTGTGTGTGTGTGTGTGTGTGTGTGTGTGTGTGTGTGTTTGTGTGTGTGCACGCCCGCGCGCGCACGTATGTGTGTGTGTGTGTGTGTGTGTGTGTGTGTGTGTGTGTGTGTGTGCGTGCTTGTACTTGTGTACGAGTGTGTATGTGTGTGTGTGGTGGTGATGGTGGTTGTGGTGGTGTATGTGTGTGTATGTGTGCGCACGTGTGTGTGTGTGTGTGTGTGTGTGTGTGTGTGTGTGTGTGTGTGTGAAATATATTCCTTTTTTTAAAAGCATATTGACATTCTTTGCATAATGTTTTTTGAAATGTCAGAAGAACTATGAGTTAGTCTGACAATAAATGTGGTTTCGGTCAGTCATCCAGAGAGAGAGAGAGAGAGAGAGAGAGAGAGAGAGAGAGAGAGAAATGCTCGCATGTGCGTACGCGCGCATGCTGTGTATGTGTGTGTGTATGTGTGTTTGTGTGTGTGTGTGTATGTGTGTGTGTATGTGTGTGTGTGTGTGTGCGTGCGTGCGTGCGTGCGTGCGTGCGTGCGTGCGAGCGTGCGTGCGTGCGTGCATGTGTGTGTATGTGTGTGTGTGTGTGTGTGTGTGTGTGTGTGTGTGTGTGTGTATGCACGCGCGCGCACGGGAGCGGGTGCCCATTCATTTTAGAGAAGCGAGTATTCGGAAGTTAAGTTGGACGTAAAACCATGAAACACGTGCTGACATCGGCGCGAAAGAAGGCGACTCTCATGCAACAGTTTCCGAAGTCGCATGCGCGTTTCTTCCGGACGTGAACTAACTACCTGCGAGTTTGTGGTGTCACGTGATCATCCGGCTTCCGATCAGTGTGAGCGCGCTTCTCTCTTCAATTTTGAATTCTTCAGTATGGAAGGACAGCCGTCATTTTTGACTATTTTTAACCTGTATTGATCTCTCTCTCTCTCTCTCTCTCTGCATGGCAGTCCGACGTCGTTGATGAGTGTGCTTCTTTCTGCTGCCTGTTTCAATGTGTGGAAACCAGGTCGAAGTCGGTGAGTTCCAGTTGATGTTTTAATTTACTGAAAAGGACAGAGTCGTCTTTGATATTTTGTTTGTGTTCTACATGCAGCTATATAGAAGTCCTTGTACACCCATCTTACGCTTCTTTCCTTCGAATAGTGAGGCCCGGGTGATCGCAGACAAAGTTTGAGAAAGCATAGATATGTTAAGGGAACATTTCGTTCAGTCCTTTGAGATTTCAATCAGTTGACTTCAATATCCCAACGGAAAGAAGCACAAAACACACTTTCCAATACACCACAAGCCATGCCTTCCCGATGAAGTCAAACACCAATAACTTTGAGGCCGCTGCCTACCCCCCCCCCCCTCCACAATGGGCTCTTAAATTAAGGTATTTTTTAGGTGGAGGGGGTGAGGGGGGGGGGGCGGTGGAGGGGAAACTGGATGTGTGTGGGAAGGGGTTAGGGTCCGGTGGGAGGGAAAAATCTAGAAACCCACCTCATTTGCGCCTCTGTGTGTGTATGGGGATCTTTCTTGAAGGGAAAAAGGGCAGGGGGATGAGGAAGGGGGGGGGGGGGGGGGGACGGGCTGTTCATGTTGATCCATTATCAGTTTGGAAATTTACATTGATTTTGAACTAATCGGGACCACATCAGCCCTTTGTCAACTAGGTTGAATTTGTTCACCAAAAGGAAGGTTTTCGCTCTCTTGAATCTTCTCTCTCTCTAGCTAGGGTAGCAGGATTTGAAGAGTACTTTCCACCTCTTCCCCCCCCCCCCCCCCCCCAACCATCCTCTCACCCCTACTTCATTCTGCCTTCGCGTTTAAGTGCAATTGTTGAATTATTAGTGGTTCATTTGAATTTATTAAGAATAGTAATTTTTTCACTGTTTGTTTCTTTTTGTCATAACAGAAAGAACCGATTTGCTTTATCAGTTAAGCTTTTCTTGAATATGTATTAACTCCTCTTACAGGTAAAATGTGATTTGTATTATGGTTACAACGCAAAAAGTATGTTCATTCCTTACATTTCACGATTTGAATCTTCACGCACCCCAGTCGTCCCACTGACACCCTCCCCTCCCCCACCCCCACCCCCGAACTCCAACTCCTCATCCCACCTTCCCTCCCACCCGCTCTCCTGTGGGAAGGGCCTTGTACCCCCTGTCCTCACCTCCCCGGTTCCGACGCAATTGTTGTTGTGTTATGTTAATTGAATTATATTAATACTGGAATTCAGAATCCAGTGCCTCACTAAACATTTTCAAATGATGGTTAGTTTTGTGGTAACCAAGTTAGTTTACTCAATATGCTCATTTGGACCTATATTCTGGGAAGCCCAGGTTTGCAGGTTTCATTTGTTCGCGCTCATTGAGATGCACTTCAAACCATGACTATGACAGTGCCAGTTATAGATAGTAACCATTGCTTTTATTTCAGTTTGACAAACAAGCTAAAACTGATGGCGTTCTGAACATGTCCTGGTCCGAATTCTCCTTTTATTTCATTTTGACAAACAAGCTAAAACTGAACATGTCCTAGTCCGAATTCTCATGCTGATGGACAGAGGGAGTGGGAAGCTAGGTGAGGGGTTCAAAAGGTAATTCTTCCATTTTCAGCCCCACCCCAACCGCTGTCCAAGCCCCTCCTTCCCTCAGCCTTCCTTTACCCTTCTCCCATCCCCTGTCTACACGCAGCCGAGTTTATGAACCCAATCTTCAAGAGAACTATAAAATAGGCATTCTGGCTCACCCACCTCCGCCAGCTCCAACCGGCTAAAGCCGGTTTCGCTGTTGCTCCGCTGGCTTACCCAGAATGCCTATTTTATAGTTCTCTAATAGTAAACACTTTACAAACATACATAATGTGTAGGATTATCTGTTTTTAACACTAATTTAGAAAACTTTTGAGACTTAAGTTTTTGCTTAATCCTTCGTTTTTCTTGATCGTTTTCAATAACATCATTTTCACGCATACATTCATCAAACATCAAACATACATAATGTGTAGGATTATCTGTTTTATAGTTCTCTGTCACTGGACCGTTAAGAAGTAAACAAACAAAACAATGGGGACTTGGTTAACCATGCCTTTATTCTTAGGAGGGCTATTTGTCAACCAAGTTGGGATTTCATTCTATTGTGAGGAATGACTGGCTATTGAAAGCTATCTGAATAGGGAGTGTCTGAAAGGGGTGGGATGTGTGTTCACACAAGCGTAGAATCGTGGCACGTTGTTGAAGATTATTCTAAGCAGCCACCAAGTGCACTTATTAAAAGCTTGATTCAACAAACAAGACAATTGTATAAAGTACACCCGGCGGCCGCCTGAATAGGCAGCCTGTTGAATAGGACGTGACAAAGCGACGGTCCACCTAGACCGCGGCCGTTAAAGCGTGGCTTTCTGCTATAGGCTGTGACGTGTGCCTGTTTAATATTCATTTCACGCGCTCTAGCTAGAGCGCGGCCGTTCCCTGCTGTGGCTCTTGAGAAGATCGTGTTTCAAGCTGCATTGGTAGTTGAATGGGAGTGGACCAATACTGCCTTATCTCCTCACTATATGAAAACATTGCTTTTAGTTCTTTTCTCATGGAGTAGACTTCAATGAAATAGCAATTCTTGATGAACGGTTTGTGATTCAAGAAGTTCTATCTCTAATTCAGAAGAGATACTGTCTTGCGACATAACACAACACTTTCTAACTGAAAACACGACTGCACTGCACACCCGCAAATGACAAGACAGCTAGGTTTAGTTGCTAACAACACAAGTGCTGGGCGGAAATGTCGTCACTGTTACTAATCAGCTGATTCTATCTAGTCTTGTGATTGGGGGAAGGTAAGAAACATGTTTTGATATGTTTAGAAATTTAGCCGCCTAAATTTATACAATGACGTCTAACGCCTGTACTGAATGACGCCGTCTAAATTTATACAATGCCGCGTGGCGGCCTGACGCCCTTATGTGTAACTTGACACGAACTAGCAAACAGTGCGGCGCTTCGACTCGGCTATTGTGCAGTTGAGTAAGCCGGGGCCAGACATGTCTGACCTAGATACTACATAAAGGCAGAAGGGAGTTGTCTCCCCGGAAAAGAATGTAACAATTAATTGTGAAAAAAAATCGTCATTAAGTCGTTCTAGGTTCTTATTCAAGTCGGCATCACGTTCTTATTCAAGTTCTTATTTAAGTTCTTAACAAGTTTTTATTCAAGTTCTTAACAAGTCAACATCAAGTTTTTAACAAGTCATCATCAAGTTCTTAACAAGTTCTTATTCAAGTACTTATTCAAGTACTTATTCAAGTTCTTAACAAGTCGTCATCAAGTCGTCATTAAGTTTTTATCAAGTCGTCATTAAGTTCTTATTAAGTTCTTATCAAGTTCTTATTTAAGTTTTATCAAGTCGTCATCAAGTCGTTATCAAGTTCTTATTCAAGTCACTTATAATTATTTATTAAGTTCTTAACATATTATTGCATATCAAATGGATCAAAATGAGATTTTGTTGTTGGCAGTTCTGGCATGCTTTTTTGTTCGGCTTCTGTATTTAGTGGCTGAGATTTTTTGGACTGCTTTGGTTTTTGCTGGCGTTGTTTATATATTTTATAACCGTAATAACCACCCCCAGCAGCAATGACGCCAAAAATGGCAACTGTTTTAAATTCAATATTCCATGACGACTTTGGTGTTGTAGGTCTTGAATCAACTTGTGTATTTACAGCTGGCATTGAAACAACTGTTGGCGTTGGCGATGTTATGTTTTCATTATGAGTTATATTCTGTGCTTGGAACATTAATTTTTTTTGTTTGTTCCACTCTGCTAATTTTTTTCCTGCTGCAACACGCCCAGGATGAGGAGGCTTTTTACTGGTCACTTTCTCCACCTGATTCAATGTTTTCTGATTCTGCTGATTTTCTGGCTCGGTCATTTTGAAGGGAAACAAAATCTATATGATTAAAAGTAATTAATCCCATGATTAATGGCGATAACAATGTTCCAAATCTGTAATATAGATCACATCCTAGAGACTCTAATGACTTTGTTAAAAACTGGATCCTGCGTTAAATCATACATAAAATCTTGTTCAGAATCAATGGGAGCAAATCTACTAACTAGTTTAGTGTACAAACTAAGAACAGTTTGTCCGACACTTTTTACCATTCTTGACCCCAGTTGCGCTTCATACCTGTTGTGATACTTTACAATGTCTTGTGGCGCCATTTGTTGAATCTGTTCTATGCTGAATTCATTTCCGAGGTACTGTTTTGTTTTTCCACATGCTGCCAAAGAATACAGCCTTTCCTTTTGGCGCATAATAGCTTGGTCATCAACTTGATCATTTGTAAGTTCAGGAAGTAAATCATCGCAGTTCATGTTTTATTAATGAATAAATATTATTTTATTTTTTAAAAATGAGCACCGAAAAAACTATTACTAACCTTGTATACCATTCTGCTGTTATTGGAGGCCTAAGTGTAGGATACACAATGCTTGGTAAAAGCCTGTTAAAAATAAAACCAGCAGATCTTGGCAAACTAGGCTTTGAAGACTCAGCAAAGCTGATTGCTGTTATTACAGCTTCATTTGCTACGAAAGATTTTCTAGTTAAGCAAGGAATAATTCCAGACAGTATCAATATGTAAATTAAAAAAATACATTTATAAAAATGGCTTCACTCGTAATGATGATTGGTGGCGCTGTGGTTAATGCGCTTGCTTTTAGCGGAAGTAATTACGCATTTAGTAAACTACAAAATAACAATGAGAGAAAAAGACATAACAGAGCTATGGAGCAACTAGCTGCTGCACAAGACACCTATGAAAAGCAAAGAATGGAGCAGTTAGATTTTATTAACGACAGACTTAAACAACAGGGACATGCAGCTTACACATTTAAAGATGTTGACCAGGCAATAAAAGAATATTTTCTAGTAACAGGCAAACAAGTTGAAACATTGCCCCCACCAAAATTTAGCGACTTTTATCAACCATCAGAAAAACAAAAGATGCAAGAAATATTGTTTATTGTCTTTGGCATGACCGCTGTGTATTTTGTTGCACAAAGTATTGGCTGAATAAAAATGTACAAAATCTATTATTCTCCAAAAGGATATTGGAAGGGAATAACAGCAATTAAAAAGCTTAGCCAAGCAGCGGGAGTCAGTGAACAAACAGCAAAAGAATGGTTATCTAAACAAGCGATTTGGCAAATTTATTTACCAGCGCCTAAACGAATACAAAGACCACACTTTGTCAACACAATACCGAACGACACCCATCAAATGGATCTTCTATATTTACCCCATGATACGATTAGACGAAAAAGATTTAAGTACGCACTTACAGTCATTGACATAGCTTCAAGATACAAAGATGCTGAACCATTAACACAAAAGAGTGCTTCTGCTGTTGCTGTCGCTTTACAACTGATATATCAACGAGGACCCTTAACTTATCCTCGCATGATTCAAGTCGATGATGGAAAAGAATTTAAAGGTCAAGTGAATCAATTATTGTTAAAACATAGAGTTACCATTAAAAGAGGCATTCCGGGTGTTCACAGATCACAGGGTTTGGTTGAAAACTTTAACAAACAGTTATCTGAAAGGCTTTTCTCCTACCAGTATCACAGAGAGCTGATTGACAATTCTCGCAACACAGAATGGGTTAGAAGACTGCCCTCAGTTCTACGTGCAATGAATAATGAAGAATTTAAAGGTCTAAAACCAGTACAAGCAATCAAAAAACAAAAAATAAATGTTGTTGAAGGAGAGTCTTCATCAAGCAAACTATTACCATTTGGTTTGAAAGTAAGGTACCTTTATTTACCGGGAGAAGCAGAAGGGGACACCCGCATCAGGGCAACAGATCCAGTTTGGAGTGTTGATCCAGTATGAGATAAAAAAAATTGTGAAAATGAATCCGCCCGTGTATTATTTACGAGAAACTGACACAACAAAACGACCAGCCCCCCGAAGATCTTTTGTGAAGGAAGAACTGCAGATAATCCCTCCAGACACAGTTCCAGTCGCTTAATTATTTTTTAATTTAAATTAAAATGGCGGCAAGAATGGAAAAGGAAGAATCCTTACGTAAAATGGCACTGGAAGCAAGAATGGTGAAGGAAGAGTCCTTAGAAATAATGCGAAAAATATTTGATTATAATCTTGCTATTAGACTAATATTTAAGAAGATTGATTATGCCATGCTAGACAAAACCTCAAATTTTGATTGGGAATATATTAAAAAAATTCGAGCGCATTTAGCAGTAATGGATAATAATTTGGTTGAATTGGGTGATGATATAGTTAAGCTTAACGAACTGTTTTAATCTACGCAAATACATTTGGGTTTAAAATGGAAGCTCAAAGGGAAATGGCAGAAATGGCAAAGGAAAAGTCTTTAAAATTAATGCAAGATTTATTTGAGTATCAGTATATCATTAAAGAAGTATTTGAGAAGATTGACAATCCTTGGCTAGAACAATCGCCAGACAATCGCTTTAAACCCCAAAGCTTTTATTTTGATTTATGGGTATGGGAACATGAATATTGCGAAATGACAAAAAAAATTAAAGCACATCTAGCATTAATAAATAATATTAATTTTGCTAAATTAGATGATGATATAATTGAACGTGCGATTGCTGAAAAATATAAGCCCATATGATTATACTATTCTCCAATGCCCGATTGCATATGAAAACTCTGGATTAACAAACACACGTTTTGTGTTTGTTCTATCTAATGACTTCTTTGTTACAACAGTTGTGTTGATCTCATGTAGATTAGATCGTAGTTTTACGTTGTCATGATGAAAAGTCTTATTGTCAAACAATGCTTTTTTATAGTTGTCATGGGATATGCTTGATTGCACAACACTACGAGATATTCCCTTTGCTTTTTTAACAACTTTTTTTTGGCTTGAAAGACTGTACATTTTCGACCTCAAACCAACAAACTCCTTGATCACACCACCAGATAATTCATCCTTCATCTTACCTAAAACCTTCTTGTTAATATCTGAATGCAAAGGCGAATCTTTAGGGTAATCAGATGTGTCGTACCATCCCGCATGCCCTTTAGCTACTTCTAATTCCATGTCTTTATAGATATCTTCAGTAGGGATGTCGATTACAAAGGAATCTGTATCTGTGTAAAGTACTTTGGACTCAGGATACAAGGGCTTAAAGTAGTCGTAAAGAAATTCTAACATCAAAAGCTTCGACAGCTCTAAAACAGTAAACCCAATAAAAACAGGTTTGTCCAATTTGACTTTCTTTTTTTTCATCATTATGCCAAAAAGCTGATCATGAAATCTTCTGAAGTCCTGATAATTAGGTTTTGAAGTCAACTTAATTGCAACGTTTTCTCTGGTGACCAATCTAACATCTTTACGCTTGTGCGGATTTTCCATAGTCTTTCCAAAACAGCTGTTGTTCATCAACTTGAAAAAGTCTTTTTCTGAAGCATCTGTGGATTTAGTTCTGAGATCAGTGTTCTTCATTATGTATGGTTTCATGAACTGTTCTTGATCAAAAGCAATTATACGATGAACAGCTGTCAACTTCAAACCATGTCTTAAATAAAATTGAAGAAGTCTGTAATGACAGACATAATTTTTTTTGTCACGAAGATTAGGCACAAGTTTAGGTGGTTCTGTCATTGACACTTTTAGACTTTCTGCCGCTAATGGATAGTCATTATGGTAATCATGAAGTTCATGAGGATATTCTAAATCAACTTCTAGAATGAGACCTCTTTTACGATCAGCTTCTAGAGTAGGTAGCCATTTTAAAAACTTTTGAATGTCTTTGAGTCCTGTGTACATTTTAAAGTTGCGTAATGGAAGTGATTGCGCCATTGCCCATCCATACAGATTGTTTGCATCTAAATACATGAGATAGTTAGACCTTTTACTTGGATCATAGTTGTCCAAGTATTTGTTGTTTGCTTTACAGTAATGGTGCGACGCCATACTGATTCCCCCACGCAATCCGTTTTCAATCATCTGAAGCATTGGCAGGTCAGACAACAGGTCAATCTGTACACCTGTATATTTTAAGAAAGCATCCCAACTCATCCCAGGCACAGAAATATAATGCGCAGGATCTAGACTATAATGTTTCATGCAGGTCTTCCTATAATTTTCAAAGACGTCCGCCAACAAACAGGTATCCGCCATTAAATAGGAATCATGATAGTCTCCCATTGTTTTACACTCTAACTTCTGCCACGCATCTTGAGCATGCTGGTAATCAGAATCACTGATGTCCTTTCCTCTGAGACTAGAAAAGAACGCGCCTTTAGGCGGAAGTGTATCTTCGTCAAACCTTTCCCAACTGTTCATGTACTCATAAGGGTAAACGCCCTTTCTAACAAGAGTTGGGTCAAAATATTCTTCTGTTATTGGGCAGGACTTTAAGGACATAGCCAGTGACTCTAATGAACCCATCATGTGTTGCATAGAGTCGTAGAAAGACATGTTATTTAAAGTGAAACACATGTACTTTTCTGATGACTGTGCAATGCATGACACCCTGAAGTCGCTGGTTACTGCTTGCATTATAAGGTGAGAGTCGTAACCTCGCAAGTTGTGAAAGAATATAGGCAGCTTCCATGTCTTTGGTTCAAACTTTAGTTGAAGATTGCATTTGTTATGTGCTGCTCCTCTAAACTTTCCACTAATGTGATCATGGTCTCTTACTGTTGGATTCTCTGCGGTGGCAACCAAGGCCGCCCCACAAATCCAACAGTGAGTGGCTGAGTCATACTGTTGTTGGTCTTCAGGCGTCATTATGATTTCAGATAAGTTTAGATTATTAGAACAGGCATTACGCACTTGCTGCATGCGTTTTAAGAAGTATTTTGCAGCATTTGGTCCTCTGTATAATTCTGGCTTTGAATGGGCTCCATCCGACCTAACAATGATGAAGGCAAATGAGCAAATCTGATGATTACTCATTAAGACTGTTTTAGGAAGTTTCTGTGGGGTTGGTCCTTCATAAGGAACAATGAGTGATTCGAAGTCTGCGTAAACAACATATGGACTAGTTTGCAACCGTTTCCAGTTCTTAAAACTAACTTTACTGCCTTCTCCGGGCGTAATTAGTTCTGTATCACAGTCAACTGGGCTAATACAATGTTTTACATGTTCGCTCGCAGCTTGAACGGACGGAATTCTTGTTAAACATTTTCTACAGAATTCTTGTTTGCTATGTTGTTTTGTAGTATGCACTAGTAATCTACTCATTGTGCGTATTAGAGTGTAGTGCAACCCATTAAGGCTTTGCATTAGGAGTAAGTCTACATGACTCCTGGTTGGTTCGCCTATTGTTGGACTGTTCTTTGACACTCTAATTGGCAGAAGGTTGGTTTCTTCAGACCATGTGTAGACATTAACAGTTATTGGTGGATTTTGTTTTTCAAACTGATCAATTTGGCGTCATATACTTTACCATGTCAGACCATAGCATTCAACGGCAGTTAGCCAGCTCTGTCAGGCCGAATTTTTTCCGTGACCAATGCAGTCATAAGACAGTCACGTGATGTCACCCCACTTCCGGCCCCGGAAGAAGCCAGTGTCAACTTCCTATAAGTCATTCATCTTCGGCCTGCCGTCAAAGCAAGATAAGTCTTGTGCTCTGTCTCGCCTATACTTGCCTTTGTGTTAACTTTGCTGTGTTTTGTTCTATACTTGATTCAGTTGTGGCTTACAAATGTGAGGCTCTTGGTGGGAGCGTATTTATCAAAAGATTTGTCTCTTTTACCGGCACTCTCGGGAGCGTATTTATTAAAAGATTTGTCTCTTTTACCGGCACTCCCGCGACTTTGTTACTCGCGATCGTCGGCACCGCTCGCCGGTCGTGTTCCCCCACCATATTGCCGAGCCTCGGGTTCAGCACGCATTTTGTGCTGGTTCCGGCTTGCACTAGACCCTGAGTATTTTTGCCGTGTGAGGCTCTTGGTGGGAGCGTATTTATTAAAAGATTTGTCTCTTTTACCGGCACTCTCGGGAGCGTATTTATTAAAGATTTGTCTCTTTTACCGGCACTCTCGCGACTTTGTTACTCGCGATCGTCGGCACCGCTCGCCGGTCGTGTTCCCCCACCATATTGCCGAGCCTCGGGTTCAGCACGCATTTTGTGCTGGTTCCGCTTATTAAGGTTTAGGGCTCAATAACTATCACACCTGTACTCTTTACCCTTCACAGGTAGAACGTGTTCGAGTAAGGGTGTGTGACACTGATCTGCTTATTAAGATTTAGTGCCCAAGAACTATCACACCTATACACAGTGATACTCCACGTGTAGAGATTGCTATTAATAGCCATACCAGTCACACGACCGGTGGCGTGTACGGGTAGTTCGAGTTTTCAGTCGATCTCTCGAGCACTTTGCACGACACCACACGGACGATCGAGATTAATTGATTTTCTCGATCGGCCACCTTGTCTCCTCTTTGCGGTCGTGTGTTCCGGGTTTGCTCTATCCACCTGTGCCCAACATGGTGAAGGACACCGCCGGGTCGAGCCACTCCACTGCTCGGAGTTCGCTCAATTTCCCGGAGAACCCGCGGGTCGATTCCATCTCGGAGCAATCCGTTCGCACTGATGAACGTACGGTTCGGGTAGACAGAGACGACTTCTCCGCGGAAGGGACGCGTGATCTTCCTCGTCTACCAAACCGACGGACGCACGACCGCGGCGTCCCAAGGCTGATAGGCAAGCGGCCACCATTTCAAAATGCCTTTCATTTGATCTGCCTGCTAGTCTAAGGGCAAAGCTCCCCTCAAGGTGCTGCCCAGAAAGTCTAATGGCAAGGCTCCCCTCAAGGGGCCCGGCCGAGCAAAGACTAGCCAACGGAATTCGCCCTCCGTTAAAGTTAAGATTATTGGCCCACTGTAAATAGTTAGATACTCTCTCTGCATTTTTGGCAACGTGATGCAGCCTAGCAAGAACGCACCACATAAAACATTTGTCGTCTGAATTTTTTATGTTCAAAACTGCTTTCTTTGCAACTAATGTTGGAGGCAGTGGAATGTAAGCCTTGCCTACAATTGGCTCATACTTAGCTTGTCTTAATCTGATGTCTAGGACTTCACCCTCTGACCAACCAGAGCCTCTCATTTTAGCTGCTTCAGAGGCTTCATTAAACTGTGTAAGAAGTTGATCTGCCCAACCGGGTGTTAAGTCATTATAAGAAAGAATAGTCTGCTGTTTAGTTGAGACCCAGACTTCTAGATTTTCTTCGTTTATTGTTATATAGTCGATTAAAACAACTAACCTTACTTTAACTGGAGGGTTTATTGTTAGTTTACTTGGAACTTGAGAAATAGCGTGTACAACGCTTTCCCGCACGTTTTTTGGATCAATAACTTCTAAAACGACCTCATTTAAAGCTTTTGACAAACGCTCTTCCTCGAGCATTGCTTCAAACAATTCATCTGAACCTTCATATATCTTATCCATGTTGAGCTTCTTTTCTAACTCAAAATATTTATTTAAATCAAAAAAATAAAAGTTAATCAGAATCAATATCAACGGTCTTTTTGTGCTTGGACTCATAAACTAAAGTATAAACGCCCTTTGGGGTTGTTAATGTGAGCTGTTTAGAACAGAGTTTAATGTTTCGTTTACTTTTTTTAAACATTCCTTTTTTATCTGATCGGTGTCTGGTTGTTGAGAAAAAGTTGCCCTTGCCTTTCTTTGAAGATCAAACTTTTGTCTTTTGTAGTCCTCAAAATCAGCCTGTAGGCGACTAAATTCTTCATCCGTGATGTTTGAGTCAGCAAGTGCTTTATTTATTGTCAGTTTGAAGGAACTAAGTTTAGCTGTTATTAGTTGAACCATAGCTGTGTGCTTTTGGAGTTTAGCTTTTATTTTTTTGCTGACAGCACTTACAGCCAATGAACACAGGCCAAGAGTTAAAGACAAACCACCTAGAGGTATAGCTACCGGTGCACCTACGCCTGTTGCTAAGAGACCTACACTTGTTCCTGCTGTTAAAGCACTAACCGCCGATGCTCCAGTATTAACATATGTAACAGCATTAAAGACAGCAGAATACCTTCGTTTGGTTTTGCTGTATTTTGAAAGGTCCTGCTCTAGTTTTTGTTGCATTTGTGTAATGTTGGTTAATCTGAAAGTTTTTATGTCTACAGCAGCAGCTATCTCTTCTTTGGGCACTTTTGGATAAGTCGTAACAGACATGCTTTTTTAAAATAAAAATAATTTAGTATTGGATATCTTTCAATCTGTTATCTTGAATATTCAGCTGCGCATCATATATTAAAAACAAATGTACATTAAGTGGTTTATCACTCTCTTTTTCTTTATCAATTTGAATGTTTATTACGTCTTTAACTGTTCTCCCACTCCCATGCAACTGATTATCTTCTGTTGACCTTAGGTCAATCCATAAACCGTATTTCGTTGTTAAATATTCATCAAGTCTAACACTGTGAAGGTGTAGATCTTTAGACACAAGGTCTACTGTTGGATTTCTACACCTCCCGCCTCCAAACAATTTTCTTATTTCATCAAAATGATGATAAGGTTTAAGCCCACTACCGTAGACTTGGTTAGGACTACCCTCAATTGAACATTGTACTTTCGTTATTTTAGGATTGATAAACTTTTCACTTTGTCCTTTGAATGGTTCTTCATCTTCACACAGCAATAAAATACCTTTAAGGGATCGTGCTGCGGCGCTAAAACTAAAGTTCCATATTGTGTCTGCCCTGCTTTTAGGATATTTAGTATGATGAATCACTCTTTCGTAATATATTGCTAATTTTGACTGATATTGTTGCTCAATCAGCCTTGCTAAGTTAGGGTTGCTAACAATGTCAAACTCTAACGAGATGTCGAAAATGCTGTACTTGGAATCAGTGTCTGTCGATCTAATGACACGTTTGTATTCATTAAAAGTTAGTTCATATGACAATCTGTCTTTTAATGCTCCTTGAAAGTATGGCGCATGCGCTTTTAACAACTCAAAATCCAAGGGTATAGAAAAGCGATTTCCAAACGCATAACTTACAGCTTCATACTTGTTACCGTCTTTAGCATCTTCGGCGTCTATTCTGTGTTTTAGTGCTTCGTTATTTTCGATTCCTTGAAACGCAAGATCGGCCCTTTCATTATCGGTTAGCCATAGATCAGAATAGATTAGAAATATGTCTGCATTGTGTAAAGAAAATATTTCTTGCCCCTCAAGTTTTATAGAAATTTTCTTAACGATTGCCCGTCCCAGATTCTGTACAACTGTCCTGTTTACGTCTGTTGCTGATTCGAGTTCTATTTTGAAAGTAAGTCGTGCAGATCCCGGCACAATCACTTCATCTGCTCCTAGGTCTGGAAATTTAACAGTAAGAATTTGATCTGAATCAATAGTAGATGGATTATTTGGAACAATAATATTCTGTTTATTTCCCTTCACGCCAAAGGGCTCTTTCAGTCTTCTATGCGGGTCAAGAATCGAGCCATATGCTTGTGACATTTTTTTATAAAACAAAATAAAAAGTTAATTATTTAAAAACATGGCAGGTGAAGAAGATTATGATGTTTTTGATCCTGGAGACGACATGAGTGAAATGACTCCTTTGACACAACCATCGCGCTCATTGCGACATGAATTAACAGAAAGTAAGGTCAGATCATTGTACCAAAGTTTAGGCCAAGAACCTCCCGAATTTATAGACCCTAATGATTTTGAAACAAAAAATGATCACTTGTTTTTTAAAAATGATAAAGGTGAACTTGTTCAGCTTACATCTAAACCAGACCCATCAAAGTTTTTAGCAAAGACTACAATTAGACAAAGGCTCAGTGTGAGCGATCAAAATCGCCTTGGCATTGCTAAACCGCGAAGATTAGACAGTGAGGCAGTTGCTAAACTTCAAAACACACTACAAGAACTCCCAACAGAAAACCAAATACAAAACATGGAACTTAAAGATTTAAGCCCAACAGCAGACGAAATAATACAAGCAGAAACCAGTTTTTCAGAAGAAACAGTATTAAAAACTATGCACGATCCGCCGCTACCTATGAGAGAAATAACGGCCCTTGATCATGCTTTGAGAAGCATCAGAGGCGAATTAACAAAAATTTAGCAAAACTGGGTGAACTAGATGAGCATATAAAAAGAGAAAAAGAAAAACTAGTTGAGGCTGATGACCACAACTTAGGACCTGGTGTTAAAGAAAGAATAACACAAAGACTAAAAGATCTTGAACAAGAGAGATCAGCAAGACTAGAAGTGTTGTCTACTAACCGAGAACAATTACGAACTCAAGTGAGCAGAATAAGAGAAACTATCCAAAGAATTTTATATGAAGACACAACGTTAGCAGAACGAATAAGAACACTGTTTAGAGAGCAAGGTGTCACATTAGCGAGCGTTATAACAGCCTTAGGATTTGCAATAAGTACACTGGTGTTGGCTATTACAGGCGGCGGTGGTGGGGGAGCAGTGCCACCAGGACCACCATCTCCTCCACCTGATAAATCATGGGTAAAAAAACAACTTGATCATCTTGCAAGTTTATTAAAAAAATTAGCCAGTAAAGCAATAGACTCTTTACCTGGCATATTAGGGGGGATCGTTAGCTGGCTTTTGTCTGCCGCAAGTAAAGTAGTTGGCTTTATGGCTGAGCACTTATGGTCATTAGTTGTCTTAATAGTTGGGTTACTTTATAGTAAGATAAAGACCAAGTAATCCTAGGGCAGTTAATCCAATAACAAGTGCTGTCTTTTCATATTCATGGGGGTCGCTTTTATTCACCATGGGGATTGGTTGGGGGTGGGGTTTTGAGGGGAGTATTGGATGGGGTTTTGGGGCCTTGGGGATTGGTGGGGATTCTTTTTTTATTGCTATTGCTGGCTTAGAATTTATGTCGTTTTTTCCGACCTTCTCTTCTTTACCAGCCACAAGGATTTCATTATTATAGTTTATTATTGTTCCTATCTGGAGTCTGAGGTCAGAAGGCAGCATGTATAAACCAGTGCCAACAGCAAAGTCTACTTTCGATCTTGCGTATTGCAAAACATTTTGGTACCTTTTAATACTTGAAGGCAAATCAATTGCAGAATTAATAGAATCCTCTAAATTTGCTAAATACTGTTTTTGGGCGTCAAAGCCAGTAGAAGGATCAATTATGTTTGATCTCGTTTGTGCTTGCGAACCTAGCAAACACCAAACATAAGTACGAATAGAGTCGTTTATTCGTTCTATTCCCGCTTTTGTTAGACCCTTAGAAGTATCCAAAATAAATGTTGTCCATGCTGTTTTATGCTCTTGCTCTATGGACCCGAGGTGAACAGTTGTGCCTGAAGAGAAAGATGTGTAAGGAGGATTCCAATCATAGTTATACTTTCTATGCACGCCCCAATAATAAAGAGTGCCTAAACCATGATTAAGATCCAACTTTTGTCTAAAGTCTGTCTTTGGGTCAATATCAAATTCGTTACAGATCCTTTCAAAAGCCTTGTAATCTATTCTGTTGCTGAATGGATTAAACGTTTTGTCATTTGGTAATGGTGCTTGCAGTTCAGATAAAATACGTCTGAAGGTGTAATAAAAATGAAATCTATACACTGACCTCACCAAAGGATCAGGATGATTTAAATGATCAGCATACGACACTCCACAGCCAGTTGATGCACAAAACACAACAAAGTTTAACTGGTTCTGATAAAACTGCATCGGATGACTGAACCACACTTTCGGGATGTAGTCGTTTTTGATAGGAGGGTTAAGATAACGATCCAATGGAGTACTAACCTTTACTTGAAAGGCGTCAGTCTGAGTCACAGAAATGTCGAGGGTATCAGTTGTTATATCTTTAGGACTGTAGTGCGGTCCAACAGAATATTTTGCATTAGTATATTTGAATGCACTCATTTTTAAATTTGTTTTAAAAATGTTTGTAACAATAACAACTCAAGACAGTCCTTCGTTTTTAGAATATGCTATTGATAATAACTGCGGAACCCAAAGGGTCGCACTCCATGAAATTTTTTACAAAGTCGTATGGTTTAATATAACTGAATCCAAGGAGAATAATAAGATGAAAAAATTTGATAATAGAGGAAACTTAGTTAGCCAGTTAACCATACCTGATGGTTATTACGGGTTTTGCTCGCTAAAAGAAGCAATGAGTAACTTCGACATTACTCTCAAACTTAACAATGCAAATTTGAAAATAATGTTGACATTCAAACCTGAAGAAGAAGTAGACCATTACCTTTTGATGTAGAGCTAGCTAAAATGTTAGGCTTTGCAACTGACAATCATGGTTTTAGAGTTACATCAGACAAAACTACTTATGAGGGAGAAAACCCGCTCGATCTTGCATTACATTCATTACTCTATGTTCATTTGGACGAGCTGAGCACTGATGAAAACTTATATGATGGAAGGCCCTCAACTGTTTTAAGAGCTCTTCCATCAGGGAAAGCTGCATATTGCGATTATGAAATTATACAATTCCCTAATTTACAGTTTAAAAAATTAGCTTGTGGGAGGGTCAGATCATTTAATATAAAGATCACAGATAAAACAGGGAAAGTCGTGAAATGTGATAACCTGCACATTGTTTTGGAAATAAAATAATACGTTGTTTTAAAAAATGTCACGTGGGCCAGAAGAATCAGGAGTTACATTAGCGCCTGAGAGGTGTGTAACTTTAGAATTAAAAGACCTTGCAGACGTTGAGGACTTTGAACAGAACGGTGAGATAGGCACTTTGTATGGTTTTGAGTACACTAAAGATGGTTATTATAAGCGCAAAGAGGTTGACGACAACAAAAGGTTTCCTAAACTAGAACAACTACGCAATCTAGAAGCAAATAATACAGGTCAGTATGAATATAAAATAGTTCGAAAAACTGACAACAAATGGCACTTAGAACCATATTTAGAATGGGACATAAAATTTGAATTCTTAAGCCCATTTACATTTTTTGACCGTCAAAAAAGTTTCAGAAAAGCATTGAACTCTGGCCCTTTACATGTAAGTCTTATGCCAGAGGACAACAGTCGGAAAGAGATCGAAATAAAGCCGTTTGGGGACAAACAGTACATCCTCCACAGAAGAGAATCGGTTTTAAAGAAAGCTTCTACAAAATTACAGTTCATTCCACGCACAAAATTAGGAGACACGTTCACAATGATATTTAAAATTTCTGTCTTAAAAGATGAGGCGAGAAATGGAGCTCTGGGCGTCAGTGACAATCTTATGAAAGGAATTCTTATTAGCTGGCAAAACTTAGACGTTGACAAACTTAAAGTTACTGTCGTCGTTCTTTACAATGGCGAGGATATTAAGGTCATAACAACAAGCAACAAAATTGATATTAGTCTAAATAGAAACGATCTTACAGAACTGAACTGGATTAATCTTACACATTTGGGCCTTATAGGGTTTTATTATACTGAACAAGTTTTGACAGAGAGTATGATAAAAACAATAACTGGATTAGATTAAATTCTGTTTTAAAAACTATGGAGCAGACAACTTTGGTGTCAATGCCGATGTTAAACTTTATGTCAAAAACCCCTCATTGTTCATTGATTTGTGGACAGACTGGTTGTGGAAAAACAATATTTGTCCTCGACCTATTACAAACAGTTTATCGTTATAATTTTGATCATATTGTAATTTTCTGTCCAACACTCAAATGGAACAAAGCATATCACGACAGAAGGTTTATATGGACAGATGATGAAATCTATTTAGTTGATCCTAGCAATAAACTTAGCGAGTGCTTAGAACACTTTTATAGGCAGTTTGAGGGAACGCAGACACTATTTATTATAGATGACTGTTCGGCAGAAAGAGACATAGTTAGAAAAAGAAATACTTTATCAAAACTGGCTTTCAGTGGAAGACATGCTGGGATAAGTGTGTGGATTTTATGTCAGAAATATAACTCAGTTTTAAAAGACTTTAGAGAACAATTAAAGACCGTAGTTTTATTTCACATGAAAGACAGAGACGCATTTGATGAATGTATGAAAGAAAATGATGTTATTGAAAATTCCCAAGAAAAACGAAGGATTAAGCAAAAACTTAAGTCTCAAAAGTTTTCTAAATTAGTGTTAAAAACAGATAATCCTACACATTATGTATGTTTGTAAAGTGTTTACTATTAGAGAACTATAAAATAGGCATTCTGGGTAAGCCGGCGGAGCAACAGCGAAACCGGCTTTTATAGTTCTTTCTTCATGACCAGTAATAATTCAGCTCGAGTTGGTAGATCTCACCCCCACTCTCCCCCCTTCGCCTCCCTCAAATTTCCTTTTCCCTGCTAAGAATTTTCATTGATATGAGTATATCTATATCTGCACTTTCTCTTGTGTATTTTCATACTTTATCTAGACCCCAGATTTCTGATCCGTACAGAAGCATCGGCTGCACTCTGGCATCAAAAAAGTAGACTGGATGTCTCGATTGTATAGTCATGTAGAGGTAGCCCAATAACCACCTTGTTACCCTGTGCAGCCAGAGGATGAGACACACAATTTTGTGGGAAAAGTATAGTCCTAAATACTTGTGCGTATTGGAAGGAGACAAGGTCTGACCAGAGCATTGGGCTAATGCGTAGGTCAGACATCTGGTAAGTCGTAGCCACGAGACCCTCTTCTTCAATTCGTTCATCTTAGTTAATTCCTTTATCTATCAGCTTAAAATCATGCGTAGTGTGGTCTCAAAACTTAGCAGATGTGATGTAGCGTATATGGACTAGTCTGCACGCAGTGACGCCTCCTTGATGAAACTGAAACTGAAACCGGAAGGAGAGAGAGAGAGAGAGAGAGAGAGAGAGAGGGGGGGGGAGGGGGGGGCGGAGTGCGTTGTCGGATCGGAGTGTGGTTTGTGGAATGATCCAAGAAAGGCCAAAAAAGCAATCATCCAAGAAAGAGCAAAAAGCGCATCAACTGGCAGTTCTAAATCTACATTTTGCCTATGACCTAGAGAATGTCTATATGTCTGTTCTCGACCAGCCATCTTATTTCGCCCGCAAACCTCACTTTTCACATAATTCAATTTCTTTAACCAAAACAACAGCTAAAAACCTACAAAATCAAAGAAATTTAGTTCTCGACCAGCCATCTTATTTCGCCCGCAAACCCCACTTTTCACATAATTAAATTTCCTCAACCAAAAAAACAGCTAAAAACCTACAAAATCAAAAAAACTTAATCACGTGAAAAATGGGGTTTGCGGGCGAAATAATATTGCTGCTCTAGAACCACACATATAGACATTCTCTCTGATTAATCTTCTATCTCAAGCGCTACTAACAAATCAGAACAAACAACTGGTTTCCCGTCTTGGTTAGTTATTTTTACACACAATGAATGTATATCCCCACCAACTAATTCTTTAAATTGACTGTTTTCACCAAATGTGTTTAACTGATAATCGCAAAAACCCACCTTAGTTGGTGGGAGTGCTCTTAGAACTGTAGATGGCTGGCCATTAACAAATTAGCATCTGTTTTTAATTCACTTAAATGAACATACAACCTTAGGTTAATTAGAAAATCGGATGGTCTACTACCTACATACTCATAAAGACCACTTTCTAAGTACATATGTGTTTTAATATGATACGTTTCACCACTATCATAAAAGCCCAAAATTCGAGCAAGGCTTCTAGGAAAAACGTACTCCCTTCTTTCTTTATGTTTTGGAAAGTGCATAGTAATTATAAGATTTGCCTCATTAATTTTTAACTTAATGCCAAACTTGCTAAATACTTCTTTTAAAGAACAAAAGTTGTAGTAACCATCAGGTATTTTTAACCGCTTTAATACATTACCTTGTTCGTCCTTAATATCTATCCAGTTATTCTTAGTTTTTTCAGATATATTAATCCACTTTATTTTAAAACCAATTTCTCTAAGAGCAACCCTATTATTACCGCGCCTATTGTTAATTGGATACTTTAAGAACACACGTGTGTTTTGTTTAGTTATATAAATGTGCATCCTTTTTAAATCCTTTTTAAAAAATCTATTTAAAATGGAGCCTTTTAAATATAATGAAAGTACCACTTACGATGTGGGAGGGGTTTATGAGCCCAAATCTTTGGACTTCAGTAACCTAACCATCGCTGTAGATGAATCATATGGCTTCCAAGCCAGACTTGTAAACCCACTAACTAGATATTTAAATCCCCCAATAAGGTGTGATAGTGTGCCATCAGCATGGTCAACTCACCCCATGGCTTTTTACCAGAATCAGTTAAATGTTGCAGTTTACTGCTCAACCACCGGCTGCGGTGTTTCATATGCAAACCATTTATACTACCCTAATCTCTTAGTAAGGTCAGTATATAACTTTCATGTTTATTACCAGTATAGACGCATACTAACTGAACTACAAGTACGCCTCCCCAACGACAACGCGTTTAATCCATTCAACAGCCCAATGGACAATAATGCACATGAAAGAATCTGCAACGAATTTAACATTAAACCTTCAACTGACTATAGACAAAAGTTAGACCGCAATCACGGGTTAGGCACATTGTATTTGTGGGGCACAAATAGAGAATATAATTTTGACTACTGGCCCGGCCACACCTCTTTTCAACCAAACAAACAAGTTAGATTGGGATCAATAGAACAAAAACACCCCAATGCTTGGGCAACATTTATCTTAGATAAAAGTAAAGGTCTAACAATGCCAGGAGTGCAAAGACTTACTGACTCCATACGGATGTACGTTTGGTGTCTATTAGGAGCACAAGCACAGACCAAGTCTGGCATAGTGGATCAATCTACGGGCTTCGACGCCAGAAAACAATTTCTAGCCAATTTAGAAGATGCTATTAACTCTGCTGTTGATTTGCCTTCCAGCATACAAAGGTACCAAAACGTTCTTTCACATGCTAGGTCAAAGGTTGACTTTGTTGTGGGCCATGGATTATACATGCTGCCTTCTGACCTTAGACTACAGATTGGCATGATACAGAATTATAATAATGAAATCCTCATAGCCGGAGACGACCAAAACTTAGGACACAATCAAGGCTTAAACACAAGGCCCGCGCCAGCCATTTTGAAAAAAGCATCTAGCCCTGAACAACCAGAACCTGCAGAAAGCGACCCCCCACCAGTTATAAGCAGCCCACAGCCAGAAAGTAGTCCACCGCCTGTTGATGTACCTCACCCCGACAGACACACTAGCGAAAAGACAGCCCTTGTTGTGTTTTTAACTTTTACTGGACTGGCTATACTTTATTTCACTGAAAATTAAACCGGCAGCCAGCACTCCTAACGCCCACAGATGGTCGGCCATATAACCAACCACTTTGCCTATAGTAGACAAAACCCAACTAACAACACTGCCTATTATGCCAGGCAGAGCATCAAGCGCTTTGGCAGCTAACTTCTTTAATAGGTTTGCTAGATGGTGCAGTTGTTTTCTAATCCAACTTTTACCAGGCTGAGGCGTTGGAGGCGCTACTGGCCCCGCTGGCGCACTGCTGGTTAATGCATAAACCAGTGTAGAGATAGAAAACCCAACGGCTGTTAATATACTAACTATTGTAATCCCCTGCTCTCTGAACAGAATCCTTATTCTTTCTGCTAACGTAGTATTTTCATGAAGGATTCTGTTTATAGTTTCTTTGATTCTGTTTGTTTGTGATGCTATTTGTTCTCTGTTAGTAGACAGCGCTTCTAACCTGGCTGCCCTTTCTAGCATTAAATCCTGTATTTTCTGCTGTATTCTGGCCTTTTCCTCTAACCCTAAATTGTTATCATCTGCATTAGCCAGTCTAGTTTTTTCTTCTTCTATCTCTCTATCCAGTTCACCAAGTTTTGCCAAGTTGTTTGTTAGTTCACCCCTTATAGTCCGTAGAGCAGCATTAAGACCCCTGATTTCACGCATAGGCAATGGAGAATCGCCAATTGTTTTTAAAGCCGTTTCTTCATTAAAACTTGTTTCAACTTCTGTTATTGCTTCATCTGTTCTTTGACCTAACTCTTCAATAGAGAACATTTGTATTTCAGATCGTGTTGGCAACCTCCGCTCCACGTTCTGTAAAACTCTAACGGCCTCAGGCTTTAGATTTGTAATGTTTAATCGTTCTGCATCAGCAGCAGGGAGTCTTTGTTTAATTGTACTTAGACTTAAAAACCTAGTTGGGTTTTGCATTGAAGTAACTCTTACCCGGTCCCCTTTAGTTTTTATATACAAATGACCGCCGTCTTCTTCAAAATCGTTAGGATCAAGTACGTCCGGTAGCTTTCGCTCTATGCTTCTATATAATGATTCAATTCGGTGTCGCAATAGTTCTTGATGGGCTTTAGGGAGTGAAGAACCTACTCCTACAAGTTCTTGACGAGTTCTAAGGAGTACAGAACCTGCTCCTACATCTTGAGGCTGTCTAGGGAGTAAAGAACCTGCTTCTTCAAGTTCATCTCGCAATGAACGGCCCAGTTCTGTTTCATCTTCTTCTTCAATAGGATCAATCGCGTCAAAATCTTCATCAGCCATATTTATATATTTATTATTTTTTGTTTTATAAAAATGAACTCGTACGGCTGCGACCTTGATCCATACAGAAAAGCAAAGGAGCCCCATGGCATAAAAGGCATAAGACAGACTGTGCGTGTTGTAAATAATCCATCAACAATTGAGCCCAATGAAATATTAACAGTAAGATTTAGTGACCTTGGGCCTGACGATGTTATAATGCCAGGCACTGCCAAGCTATCATTCAAAATAAATATTGAGTCGGCGGATCCTAATGCTACTGTCGTTGCTAACCTGGGCGGGGCCATCATTAAAAATATAGTAATTAAACTGGAAGGTAGAGAAGTCTTCTCACTGAGTAGCGCAGACATTTTTAATCTCTATTCTGATCTGTGGCTGCCTAGAACAGAAAGAAAAGACAAAATCTTTCAGGGGATCCAGAGCCCAAACGGTCTTAAGCACAGGCTTAATGCTGCGGATGCAAAGGAAGACGAGGGGGACCAGGCAATAGTGCGAGCATTTAAGAACAGATTTTGCATCCCTCTAGATTTTGAACTGTTAAAAACCCACCAGCCATATTACCAAGGCGCACTAAGAGACAGACTTACTTATGAACTGACATTCAATGACAGCGGGTCTGTTATTCTATCAGATGACCCCTTAGCCAAATACACAGTTAGTAACATCTCTCTTAATTTTGACGTTGTTACTAACCCTGAACTGGCTAGAACAATCTTAAACCAGTATAAAAGTAAGACGGTTGTTTACTTTTCCGCCTAGCGGCTATTCTCCCCACCACATGGACTAACAACAGATGAGTCATTTTCGTTCTTTGTTTGTACTGTCTTAAATGTTAAATGTGATTTATTTTTTCGCCTCAAGAAGACCCAAGTGGTTGAAATGCATCGTGTCTTGTCATGTGCTTTGTTTGTCAATGTCATTGGCGGTAACTAACACCCTCTCTTTCTAAATTTTACTTTGAAAGAGTTTTACACCACAGTTTGGCGATTAAAAACAAGCAAGACGCTGTCTGGGAAATAGCTATAAGCTATTCTTTAAGGTCCCTAAAGGGAGTTCTCTTGCTATTTACTAAACACCCAGCTCCTTTTAAGAGAGAATCTGAGGTGTTTTACAACCCCAAAATTGAGCAGTTGTCTTGCACAGTAGATGGCAAGCTTTTTCAGTTGTATTCGGCCGGACTTTTACCTGACCAACACTTTGATGAAATAAGAAAGTTATTCGCCGGAGGCAGACAGACAAGCCCCACAGCCGATCATGTGTGTAAAAAACTTCACCTTCACGATGTAAGACTCGAAGATTATCTAACAGATAAATATGGACTATGGCTGGATTTTAGGTCCACGTATGACAACAGACTGCACGGGAGTGGAAGAAGAGTAGGGTCAGATGGCATAAGCATACAGATTAATAAGGAAAAGGAGGAGAATGGTCAGATACAAATGCACGCTTTTGTGGTTTGTGACGCTCAGTTAAACATTGAAGAAAATAGACTGAAAGAAATAGCCTATTAAAACAGATGGATAGTTTGAACTTTTTGCCCAAAGACCCGCACTGTTCGCTTATTTGTGGGATTACTGGGTGTGGGAAAACTGTCTTCGTACTTGATTTGTTACAAACAGTCTACAGGTTTCATTACGAGTACATTGTTATATTCTGCACAACCATTAAGCACAACAAGTATTATAAAGAAAGGCAGTTTGTTTGGACAGACGA
>JAMYXO010007943.1:0-11467 GCA_033310375.1 Conus canariensis
TGCATTCAACTGTTAACAAGAAGGTTTTAGGTAAGATGAAGGATGAATTATCTGGAGGTGTGATCAAGGAGTTTGTTGGTTTGAGGTCGAAAATGTACAGTCTTTCAAGCCAAAAAAAAGTTGTTAAAAAAGCAAAGGGAATATCTCGTAGTGTTGTGCAATCAAGCATATCCCATGACAACTATAAAAAAGCATTGTTTGACAATAAGACTTTTCATCATGACAACGTAAAACTACGATCTAATCTACATGAGATCAACACAACTGTTGTAACAAAGAAGTCATTAGATAGAACAAACACAAAACGTGTGTTTGTTAATCCAGAGTTTTCATATGCAATCGGGCATTGGAAAACAGCATAATTACATACCTTCTTCATCCGCGGGTTTATATTTTTCCTCAAATTTATCTAGAAGCTCAATCATATCAATATCCAATTCAGACAAAATTTTTCTCATGTTTGCTTGATGTGCACGAATTTTTTTTATTTTTTCAAGATATTCTTTATCCGTTATTCTGATAATCAAAATTTGGGATCGTAGGCGATCAGGATGCGTTGCCGTGTACCGATGAATCCACTTAATTGTTTCCTTAATAGCTGAACACGTATCATATGATTCTTGTATTAATTTTAAGGTCTCTTTTTTTATCATCATTTTAGTTTCATGTAAGATTTCTTCCTTTTGAGCTTCCATTTTAAACTCAAATATATTTACGTAAATTAATTAAGCGGAACTGTGTCTGGCGGGATTATTTGCAGTTCTTCTTTCACAAAAGATCTTTGAGGGGCTGGTCGTTTTGTTGTGTCAGTTTCTCGTAAATAATACACAGGCGGATTCATCTTTACAATTCTTTTTATTTCATATGAGTCAACACTCCAAACTGGATCGGTTGCCCTGATGCGAGTGTCCCCTTCTGCTTCTCCCGGTAAATAAAGGTGCCTTACTTTCAAACCAAATGGTAATAGTTTGCTTGATGAACTGGCGTCTCCTTCAACAACATTTATTTTTTGTTTTTTGATTGCTTGTACTGGTTTTAGACCTTTAAATTCTTCATTATTCATTGCACGTAGAACTGAGGGCAGTCTTCTAACCCATTCTGTGTTGCAAGAATTGTCAATCAGCTCTCTGTGATACTGGTAGGAGAAAAGTCTTTCAGATAACTGTTTGTTAAAGTTTTCAACCAAAGCCTGTGATCTGTGAACTCCTGGAATGCCTCTTTTAATGGTAACTCTATGTTTTAACAATAATTGATTCACTTGACCTTTAAATTCTTTTCCGTCATCGACTTGAATCATGCGAGGATAAGTTAAGGGTCCTCGTTGGTATATCAGCTGTATGGCAACAGCAACAGCAGAAGCACTCTTTTGTGTTAATGGTTCAGCATCTTTGTATCTTGAAGCTATGTCAATGACTGTAAGTGCGTACTTAAATCTTTTTCGTCTAATCGTATCATGGGGTAAATATAGAAGATCCATTTGATGGGTGTCGTTCGGTATTGTGTTGACAAAGTGTGGTCTTTGTATTCGTTTAGGCGCTGGTAAATAAATTTGCCAAATCGCTTGTTTAGATAACCATTCTTTTGCTGTTTGTTCACTGACTCCCGCTGCTTGGCTAAGCTTTTTAATTGCTGTTATTCCCTTCCAATATCCTTTTGGAGAATAATAGATTTTGTACATTTTTATTCAGCCAATACTTTGTGCAACAAAATACACAGCGGTCATGCCAAAGACAATAAACAATATTTCTTGCATCTTTTGTTTTTCTGATGGTTGATAAAAGTCGCTAAATTTTGGTGGGGGCAATGTTTCAACTTGTTTGCCTGTTACTAGAAAATATTCTTTTATTGCCTGGTCAACATCTTTAAATGTGTAAGCTGCATGTCCCTGTTGTTTAAGTCTGTCGTTAATAAAATCTAACTGCTCCATTCTTTGCTTTTCATAGGTGTCTTGTGCAGCAGCTAGTTGCTCCATAGCTCTGTTATGTCTTTTTCTCTCATTGTTATTTTGTAGTTTACTAAATGCGTAATTACTTCCGCTAAAAGCAAGCGCATTAACCACAGCGCCACCAATCATCATTACGAGTGAAGCCATTTTTATAAATGTTTTTTTTTTTTTTAATTTTACATATTGATACTGTCTGGAATTATTCCTTGCTTAACTAGAAAATCTTTCGTAGCAAATGAAGCTGTAATAACAGCAATCAGCTTTGCCGAGTCTTCAAAGTCTAGTTTGCCAAGATCTGCTGGTTTTATTTTTAACAGGCTTTTACCAAGCATTGTGTATCCTACACTTAGGCCTCCAATAACAGCAGAATGGTATACAAGGTTAGTAATAGTTTTTTCGGTGCTCATTTTTTAAAAATAAAATAATTATAATTAATAAAAAACATGAACAGCGATGATCTACTTCCTGAACTTATGATTACAAATGATCAAGTTGATGACCAAGCTATTATGCGCCAAAAGGAAAGGCTGTATTCTTTAGCAGCATGTGGAAAAAAAAACAGTACCTTGGAAATGAATTCAGCATAGAACAGATTCAACAAATGTCGCCACAAGACATTGTAAAGTATCACAACAGGTATGAAGCGCAACTGGGGTCAATGGTAAAAAGTGTTGGGCAAACGGTTCTTAGTTTGTACACTAAACTAGTTAGTAGATTTGCTCCCATTGATTCTGAACAAGATTTTATGTATGATTTAACACAGGATCCCGTTTTAACAAAGTCATTAGAGTCTCTAGGATGTGATCTATATTACAGATTTGGAACATTGTTATCGCCATTAATCATGGGATTAATTACTTTTAATCATATAGATTTTGTTTCCCTTCAAAATGACCGAGCCAGAAAATCAGCAGAATCAGAAAACATTGAATCAGGTGGAGAAAGTGACCAGTAAAAAGCCTCCTCATCCTGGGCGTGTTGCAGCAGGAAAAAAATTAGCAGAGTGGAACAAACAAAAAAAATTAATGTTGCAATCACAGAATATAACTCATAATGAAAACATAACACCGCCAACGCCAACAGTTGTTTCAATGCCAGCTGTAAATACACAAGTTGATTCAAGACCTACAACACCAAAGTCGTCATGGAATATTGAATTTAAAACAGTTGCCATTTTTGGCGTCATTGCTGCTGGGGGTGGTTATTACGGTTATAAAATATATAAACAACGCCAGCAAAAACCAAAGCAGTCAAAAAAATCTCAACCACTAAATACAGAAGCCAAACAAAAAAGCATGCCAGAACCGCCAACAACAAAAGATCATTTTGATCCATTTCAGATGGAATAATATTTCAAGAACTTAATAAATAATTATAAGTGACTTGAATAAGAACTTGATAACGACTTGATGACGACTTGATAAAAACTTAAATAAGAACTTGATAAGAACTTGATGACGACTTGATAAAAACTTAATGACGACTTGATTAAGAACTAGATTAAGAACTTGGGGTAACTTGATTAAGAACTTGGGGTGACTTAATTAAGGACTTGGGGTAACTTAATTAAGGACTTGGGGTGACTTAATTAAGAACTTAATTAAGGACTTGGGGTGACTTAATTAAGGACTTGGGGTGACTTAATTAAGGACTTGGGGTGACTTAATTAAGGACTTGGGGCGAAAAGTGGAACTGGTAGGACCACTTCTCATTTGATATGTCAGCCACTTGCTTTGTGACTGAACAGGATGTGCGTGGGCGCTGTGCAGTGATTCGTTGTCGGGCTGGCCTGCAACTACTAGTTAAGCGCGATGAAGAACAGAGAAAGAGGCAGCTCACGCTATAGCAAAGAACGTGTTAGCGCACGCCCGCTGTGCGGACAGACCTATCATTTGGTGAATAGTTAACCGACCTTCCCTGACTGACTCAACACTTTAAACATTGCTGTTGTGTGCGCGCTGCTGTGTGTGTGTAAAATAGTGTAGTAAAAATGTGTAGTCATTTGAAGTACTCCCTTCGTTGGATTAATAAACTAAGAAAGACGACAGAACTCTTTGAAAAATATCCGGAACTCGCAAATCTGACAATTTCTATTACACAAGCCATCGCGTTGACGCCAAAGATACATGCTGCTCTAAAAACCCACGCCGGTGTGGCAGCTGACTGGATGTGAAGAAGGTATGTACATTGTCAACTAACTGACTGTGTGCTGTGTTCTGTGTAAACAAAGGCCTCTTGTCTGTGTTAAGTCGTAAACCCCACACACCAACAAACCGACACGCACACTGAAAACGGCGAAGTGGTGGCTTCCCATTCGAGAATGTTCAAGCACATTTGTGACAAAGCGCGCCGCGAGCCCGGTGAGAAAAGAAACGCAGTAGGCGCGCGAGGCGTGTTTTATTGATAGGGAGGCACACAGTTTGTAAACAGGACGCTCGGCCTGCTGACTTACTGCGTCGTTATAATTGTGTTGTCTTGGTCTTGCAAAAAAGCTGACAGTCAACCGACTGGTAGTACAGACTGTTTGGGGGAACGCAGACACTATTTATTATAGATGGCTGTTCGGCCGAAACTGGCTTTCAGTGGAAGACATGCTGGGATAAGTGTGTGGATTTTATGTCAGAAATATAACTCAGTTTTAAAAGACTTTAGAGAACAATTAAAGACAGTAGTTTTATTTCACATGAAAGACAGAGACGCATTTGATGAATGTATGCATGAAAATGATGTTATTGAAAACGATCAAGAAAAACAAAGGATTAAGCAAAAACTTAAGTCTCAAAAGTTTTCTAAATTAGTGTTAAAAACAGATAATCCTACACATTATGTATGTTTGTAAAGTGTTTACTATTAGAGAACTATAAAATAGGCACTCTGGGTAAGCCGGCGGAGCAACAGCGAAACCGGCTTCAGCCGGTTGGAGCTGGCGGAGGTGGGTGAGCCAGAGTGCCTATTTTATAGTTCTCTACTGGCATTCTTTGCAAAGGTGCAAATGGTATACGACCTTTGGGAATTGTTTTCTGACAGACATCACATGATTGACAATATTTTGAAACTTGCACACTAACACCAGGCCAAAAAAATGAAAACACACGTTGAAGAGTACGTTTGACTCCACAATGACCCGAAAACATGGAATCATGTGCAGTATGCAAAACAGTGTCACGTAAAGACATAGGAACGACAATCTGCTCCACCACCTGTTCATCTTTAGGAAAGAGATGGTATAACAGATTATTCTTTTTTATGTACATGATATCAGTCACTTTGTCAGGTACCTCAGGAACAACTTTTTGAAACAAATGAGTCAATGTTGTATCTGTCTTTTGTAAATCACTCAAATGTTCAGGAGTCGGATCCAATTTTGGGACATGGGGGACAACCAGGGGTTTTTGACCTTGCCTTTCTTTTTTCTCTTGTGAACGAGTGTTTACCATACAAGGCACAAAAGAACCACATTGTCCTCCACAAGACGTGGAAACACCCTTCAGATTTCCAAGAATGAGGTCTGTCACAGGATCACCAATGACACATGCTGTTATTTCACCTGTAAAATAGGGAGTACAAACATAAACACATGCCAAAGGAAATGATTCAATTTTGTCACCAAATGAACGACATTGCTGATGTTGCCCAGTGTATTGTTCTTTTCTGACTAAATCTTTGCGTACACCAGCAGTAGTACACCCAGTATCCCTCAACAGTGTAGCACCAAACCCATTGACAATACAAGATTCAATATGTAAACCTGTAACATCACTGTCAGACACTAAAACATGCTGAGTATCTTTAGTAGTTTGCTTGGGATCTGTTGCTAAGCACACATTGCCCTGTGCTAGAAAAGGACAGTCTTTCTTCTTGTGATATATACAGGAACAGTGCCAACAACCATTGTCCACACCAGATACTGTATTTGGTACTGTACCATGATCAATACCACCACGGTTTGAAAATTGTCCACGGCCACGAATAGCTCTAAACTGACCAGTCCATCGAGAATTGGTATATCCTCTTGGGTAATGACTTGCATTTGGATTATGTCAAGGGCAAAAAGACCCTGTCGGGGGAATGAGGCAGGAACAGACAAAGAGCATAGAGGCACAACACTCAACTACTCACTATCTCTAGACCACTCCAGGAAGTACGGAACAAATGATATTTATTAAATTCTAAACATACAAATTTACACAAATATATCAAAACCCCAATCACTCACATTTACATTCAATTTATGAGATGGGCCACCTATCAAAGAAGAGGGAGGAAAGACAGGAAAAAAGAATAACTACAAAAAAAAACAAAGAAGAGTATAGATCCTATCAGGAGCTAACTATCGCTAAGGGACAAAATAACCGATAGAGGGGAGCTTCAAAAAAAAAACACCACCACCCGGATCTCACTGCCACCCGACTTATCACCATCTAAAGCTACCCCCAACAAATAGAAGAGGAAGAGGAGAAACAAACTAATACAACCAGCAGGGCATAACAATATACATTAGATCACACTAGCGCACGCACACAAATCCACAGCCCATACACCACACACACTTGCCACAAAACTGATTTGTTGCTGCTCTCCTCACTGGCGTGTAGAAGACTCATTCCTGCGCTGGCTGCTCTCCTCACTGACGTCTAGAAGACTCATTCCTGCGCCGGACTCCAGCGCCCCTCAGGCTCGGCTCCAGTATCATCTCCTCCGGGAACCTCCTCCAGGTCGCCCAACGTCAGCAACTGTGGCCTATCTCCACCCAAGAAGAAACGAAAAGCAAACGCCTGTGGCGGATGTCAGTCCCTCACCGCATAATCATGATGATTGTAGATTATGTGTGTGAATGCAGGGCATGTGTGGACCGTGTACGCACAATTTAAACAGTTTACATAATTCAAAGAAGAATAAACTTCTACAATCACTGTTTTCTTTCGGTTTCACCTGTTCCTGAATCATTGCTGTTTTCCTCTTTTCCTTATTTGCCTTTACTATAATTCTCAATTTTGTCTCATATTACAAATTACAATACAATAAACTCTTGGAAGTTCACATTACATTTTATTTAATACAAGATGAAATTCCATAAAACTCACTCATTCTTCCATATTATCTATAAAATACTTACATAAAAAAAAACTAATTAAAGGGGGAAAAAAAAACGACAGAGACAAACAAACAAGACAAGGAGCGGGACCAATGGCGGGAGCGCCACATCGGAAATCTTCGCCAGTCGACTGAATGTTAATCGGCGGCAACTCGTTCCGTTCCGGACCCGACTTGATGTTTTAAAAATAATAATAATAATAATTTGCTTCAATCCTTGAAGTATCGCTTCTGGAATATTCCGACTCCAATACAGAACTGGATACATATGTCAATCCTACAAGTAGCTCCCGAAACAGAGCCATTGCTTAACATCCAACTTAAAATAAATGACCTCAATGTCACTTAAATATGTACTGACCGAATAAATGCCAATCCCATCTTGGCATACAAACTCTCAAACCCAACGAAAATACAACCCACCATATTTATACATATATATTTACCAGAACGGCGGGTGAAGACAGAAGAGAACTACTGGAAACCTTCACTCAACGAAGAGCCAAAAGCCCCACCAGTGGATGCGCCACCTCCAACGAAGGAAGTAAGAGTCTGGAACGACTCTGAAGATTGTTGGTAGCCCAAGGATTGAGATCCTTCCCAAGTTCAGTGGACTGCCTTCCGCCCAGCGAAGGGTTCCGGCCCGGTTCCGCTGCTCTCCACGACGAAGTGGAAAAATAAATATGGCTACCAACAGAGGACGTGGCCTCTTACCAGAAAAGCAAAAGCAAAAAGCATGAGAGAGTCGAACACTGGCATAGCGCAGAAGGTTCCCCCTCCACCCCACATAAACACCTACTCACATTCAACACACGCTAAGCATAAACAACACACTTTACGCACAGAACACGTGCAAGACACTTCCCTGCACCGTTATTAAAATGACGGCACACACACACACACACACACACACACACCTTCATCCCGGTCTCCCTCTTCCCTCTCACACTACTCCTATGTGAGGGTTTACTGAGGGGATGCATGATCCACACGGGCGGTGCACAAACTGAATGTGACAGAGGAGCTACCCCCCTCTCCCCTGCACTCCACATACTAGGTATAAGCCGCTGTCAACCTCTGTGACGAACAGCCCATTAAAACTCAATGCATAAATTCAAACACTGGTCCGCCCGTGACAGATTACCCTGTGAAAAAGTTGGTCCAGAATTATTCTCTTGCCAGTTATTATAGGAATGTACATTATTCCTGTTTGTATTCTGTCTTTGAGAAAAACTCTGGCCTCCTTTATGACCATACCTCCTGTTTGGTTGAGAACGACCCGGACCAAACTGTCCTGTTGAAGCAACATTTGCCTCAAACACATCACGGTCAGATTTCCTGGAAAAATGCTTTTCCGGATAAGCAGTCCGATACTGATCTGCCAGCTTACACATATCCTCTGCAGTTTTACAAGATCTCTCTTTTAGAAAAAATAGCTAGGTCTTTGGATACGCTTTGTAAAATCTGCTCACGTAACAAGAAGTCACGCAAATCAGCATATTCTTTGTGTTTGGGACAATTCAACCCAACGATCAAATAAATGACATGTCCTAATAAGGAAAGCTGCAAATGATTCGCCTTTTTCTGGACGAACTGAACGAAACTTTTCTCTAAAACCTTCATCTGTATATTGAAACTTCTTCAAAAGTTCAGCTTTCAGCTCTTCCCATGTGAGAGAATCACGAACTGCCAAACTATGATACAGAGATAACGCATTACCTTTAAAAAGAGAAGCAGCATACAATGTCCATTTGTCCTTGCTCCAACCACATGATGAAGCATGGTTTTCAAACCTAAAAAGAAAAGAGTATGTCATCACGATTCTCATCAAAAGGGGTAATTTGGGAATGTAGGAAGTTTTACCTGCAACCTGAACAGGAACAGTATCAGTTTGAGAAACATTTGCAGATTGTTGAACAGCCTGTTGCTTTAACTGAAGTTCCACTCGTTTTTATTCAAGTTCCAATCTTCTCATTTCAAGTAAATTAAGACTTTCTGTTCTTTTCATTTCAAGTTCATGCGCCCTGATTTTTTCCTCTCTCTATCTGTGCTTGTCTATCCTCCTCTTCTTTCTCTAACTGTGCTTGTCTATCCTCTTCTTTCTCTAACTGTGCTTGTCTATCCTTCTCTTCTTTCTCTAACTGTGCTTGTCTATCCTTTCTCTAACTGTGCTTGTCCATCCTTTTCTTTCTGACTGTGCTTGTCTAACCTTCTCTTCTTTCTCTAACTGTGCTTGTCTAAGGCTTTCTTCTTTTTCTGTCTGCCACTTTCTTCTCCTCTCTTTCTTTCGCTCTGAGCGCACGCTCTTCACACTGATCAATGTAGGCCATTAAAGCATCACCAGACAACTGCAATTTCTGTCCCTGGGACAAAAATCGGTTGAAACGAACCGTTTCCTCATCCTCCTTTACAAATAATGATTGGAATTCCTCTATTTGTTGATCATCCACTGCATCAGTCATCTTTTATGAGAGTGTAGAAATCCCACAGCGTGCAAATGGGGTAGGGAAGTTAAAATGTGAATAAAAAACACTATTTAAAATAGAACAATTTAAATTACTTGGCACTGATGACTAGAATACAGAATTCAAAACATTCAAATTTGTAAAGAACCAAAAAAAAACGAAAACAATGACGGGACAGAAAAGAATATTTTTTCCAGTAAAATTTGATTGAGTATGGAAATGCACCCTCACTGAAAAAATGTTTTATTTAAGTTAATTTAAATGGCCAAAAAAAGATGTGAGAAGTAAATTTAGAAATGGCTCTGAAAGACTAAATTGTGAAAAAGATTTCCAAAATACCAAGAAAAGCTAAGAATATTTTTAAGTATTGTTTTTAAACTAAAGCAGAGCACTGTTTTCAAAAAGGAATCCAAAAGAATGTGCCAGAAGAAACAGAATTTTACAAGAAAGATTTTCAACTAAACCCTACAACATTTTAAAATAAAGGGAGCATTTACACACACTAATCAGAAACCCTATTTAAAATAGCAAACAAAACCCGCCTAAACTTGAAACTAGAGTGGAGCTTATTGTAAAGAATATCAAGAGAATTTTAATTAGAATAGAGACAGAAACCAAAAGAGGCGAAAATGTGAAAAAAGTAGGAAAAGTAAGACAAAGCAAAAGAACCCTTAGGTAGCCCACTAATTGAAACTACCACCCGTAGAACTGGAGACGGGAATACTAAGAACAAGTATACATTACATAAACAACTGACTCACACCATAAATATAAAGAAAAACAAAATTGAAAATACCAATGAAAATGAATAAATATAACAATTATTCAGCAATGCTGAGGGGAACAAAATAGTATCTTTATAATTGTAATTTGGCAGAGTAATTTTACTTCTCTTGTATTTTTTTTCAAAGGGGTTCAAAACAATATTTTAGCAGCAGTACTCACTCAAAAAACTAAATCCTATTAAACTCTAACCTAAATTCAAAGACGGTGTCACCACTGACTCCAGATCAGAAGGTTGCGTGTTCGAATCACGTCGGGGTCACCACTGTCACACACCCATGTTTGTGCACATACACTCTTGCATTCACAAACACAGTATGCTTACTTCGTACGCAACATGCAATCACTCCATTCACCCAAAGGAGCACTATCACAATTGAATTAAGTTTTCTATAAAACGCTCCCTTTACTCAATAAAGAAAAGGGTCTTAATTCTTCTTTTCTCTTCACTGCATTTTTCAACAATTATTTCTTCTCTTTACAAGATAATTCCCCACATGCAAACAATAATACAATATTCAAAGTTTTATCAAAAATCAAACACACTCACACACATGTTACACTATCAATTCTTTTTATATTAAATAGTAACAGTAAAGACAAGTCATCTTCTTGACTTGTTGAGGAGAGAATGTAAATATCTTCCTTCACGACCACCACATCTTATTTTGCACGAAAACCCCCCTTTTCACATATACAAATCTCGTCCATCTCATGCTACTTTTTGCCAAAATTGACACCTTTTTTACAATCAAAATTAACATGCAAAAATCTCTAAAAATCGACGCAATCAGTACTTTAAAATGGGGGCTTGCGTGCTAGATAAGATTTGGTGATCGTGAAGGAAGATATTTACATTCTCTCCCTCAGCTATTAACGTCCGCGGGACTGAGCCCTTACTACTTTTTTAATATGTTCTACTTCCAGCACTATTAATAAATCAGAACAAACAACTAACCCTCCATCTTGATTAGTTATTTTTACATCTAATGAATTTATAGCCCCCTCAATTCATTCTTTAAATTGATTGCCTCCATCAAACCTGTATAACTGATAATCGCAAAACCCCGTCTTAATTGACGGCAGCACTCTTAGAACTGCAGATGGACGGCCATTAAAAAAATTAGCATTTGTTTTTAACTGTTGTAAATGGACATACAGCATGGGGTTAATTAGAAAA
>JAMYXO010007944.1:0-7500 GCA_033310375.1 Conus canariensis
TTACCAGCCGCCGTGGCGAAGGGGTTTAGGTTCCCCCCTTCCCCGGTGGGAGGGGCGTGGTTCGAAAACCCCTCAGAGTCATGTGGGTTTTTCTGCCCCCACCGGTGTCTGAAATGTGAATGTTCCCTTCTATGAAACAACAGAAAGTAATGACCGTTGCCACACTTGACACAAAGAAAAAATCCCTCAAATTCTGGCTTTCTGTGAAACAACAGATGATTGTTGCCACAGCTGGATGAAAAAAACAAGCTCAACCACGATCAGTGAAGAGAGATATCTCAAAAGGATAATGATTTTGTTTTTATATCCTCGTAACACGGCAGTTCACATGGTTACACAATGGCACTCTTGTACATGTACGTGCAGCAGTTCTGTCAAACTCCTCGTTTGATTATCTCCGACAGGCACCTAAAAGTGAGTTCTGGCGTGCTGCCGTGTCCTCACAACCAAAATACTGACTTTTACACTTGTCTTTGGAAGCCAGAATGGTTGCCAGTGTCGACGGTGCAATTTCACATTCTTCCTTTATTATCTTCTGTTTTGCTGGATTTCTTTCAACCTCTTGAATATTTTCAAAAGTTTTGTTTTACCGACAGACCTTTGTGACGTGCAGACGCCATGATGAAATGTCTATTAAATTCAAAGCCTGACACCCTCGTCCCTCTAGCATCACTCTCTGTCCACAGCGTCTCGACTTGACCCCAAGTAATCTGACTGCTATGCTCGACAATCATAGGCACTCGCATTATAGGACACTAGAATACGGTTTTATTGCTTACGAATAAACAGAGGTGACGTTTACCACACAAAAACATACTGCAAAAAATACTGCGTACTTTAAATCCACCTAATGTAAAGCAGTGTATGAAAATGAAATAAGCTTAGGTTATGCAGCTAGTCAACCACATGCATAAACGTATGATTTCTGTTTAGAGCGACACATAGAAAGCTCTACATTTCATGTGCAATGCGGGCACTCGTCCATCTCCCTAGACTAGCAAGCGACCGTATGAGGCAAATATACATCGCAGCGAACTAACTAAGCGTTTCCGAGAAATGGTTCCCGAAGGCAAAAGTGAACCGCTTTGTTTTATCCGGCTTGAACTGTTCATAGGGCCGAACATATGATTCGCTATAGGCCGCTGTTTCGTTATAACTGGCGTGGTCGCCCGCTGGAGACTTAACCATGTCGTTATAAGCGCATTTTGTTGCATCCGACTTCGTTACATCCGACGTATTTTTTAATCATGTGAGGAAGGGTTTTTGCAGAGACCAACCTTTTTGCTTCGTTATATCCGGCATCCGTTACATCCGACTTCGTTATAAGCGGCTTCGACTGTATTATGTTGTTACGAATCTCCAGATTCACTCTCTTTGTCTTCCTTGCACTTAAACCAATATGATGTGCTTCTATTTATTGACGAAATAGCTACAATAATTTAAAATGGTGACAGCAAAATATTCAGTATCATGTCATCTCTTCCACTACAAATTATGCTGAGCCTCTTTTCGAATTTCAACAGGTCATGAGGCTGCTGATACATTTTCCCATCACACGTGCTCCTCATATTGCCATTCGCACCAAGTTGCTGTTCTTTTACAATTAACCTTCTCCTTCAGGTTTGTCCTTAAATTTTCCTTTTCATGTCATTTCCTCCCTTTGTACTCAGAAATTTGAAGTCTTTGCACCTTCCTTCACATTTATCCTTTCTTCGTCCTTGGCAGACTGCTGTTCTTACATGTTTTATTCACTTTTCTCCCTAATCTTGTCAACTGTCAGCAGTTGTATTTTTTATCACATTTCTCCTTCATTGTCGTCCTAATCACGCAACTAGATTGCGCTTCCTATCCAATGTCTCTGTCACTTTGTTGTCAGCTGCATTGTCTCTCCGTTTTTGACCAAAGCAGGTTGCTCTTGTGCATTTTCCCAATCACGTTTCTGCCATGCGTTGTACTGCTTTGATAATCTACTGTATATGCATTTTCCATCATTCCGCAATCCTCGCCAATTTGCTTTTGCTACATTTTCTCCTTCACATTGCCTTTCTCAATAATCTACTATCTCTCCTCTCTCTCTCTCTCTCTCTCTCTCTCTCTCCTCCTCTCTCTCTCTTCTCTCTCTCTCTCTCTCTCTCTCTCTCACACCACACACACACACACACACCACAAACACACAACACACACACACACACACACACACACACACACACTCACGCACGCACGCACGCACGCACGCACGCACACACATACACACACACGCACGCACAGCACGCACAGCCCACTTACAGTGAAAATCCTATGCAAATGAAATCCCAGCTGCCATGGCAAACTTTAGCAACAACCCATCTCTCCTGTCCACGTCAGGACAGACAGATAGCACAATGGGGAAGGTGACCCGGACGAATTTATCCTCAGGGGAAATCTGCTTCGTATTCCGATGAAGACTGTAACAGGGTGAAAAGTTTAAAACATGAGAGTGATCTGTGGCACTGGGTCAAATTTACCTTCACGAGCAAACACCTCAGACCTCTAAGTACTGAACAAACATCTGAGTTCCATGTCATACCCACAATGTCCAGTTTCTACCATGTTTCAGCTAAATATTCCAATATTCTCTTGTGCAAAGTATATACATACATAGAACTGCCACCGTAAAACTTTGAAGGTCATGTACTTCCCTGGACTTCTATGCAAATGCACGATGCGTATAGGAAAAATAAAAGATGAAATGAAAGAGGTACGTTAGTGCACACAAGCGAAACAATGCGTCCATTAGTCCACCGTCAGAACAGCACTATGGTACAATTCATTATCGGCCTGCTAGAAACAGAATCGGCAACAAAAACATTAGAGGGGAAATGCACCAATCAAAGGAGCTCAGAAAATGAAAAACAAGATTGCCTATTTTCAAAGAATTAGAAGATACAGATTTTTAAGGTATTACATTCAGCTTACCAAATCATACGACTTGCGCATGTGGTGGTTTTACTATCAAAGGGTAAAACTCTGGTCACACTGCAGATGGTATGTACAATAAAGACAGACAGACAGACAGACAGGCAGGCAGATAGGCAGGTAACGAAACTGCTCCAGAAAAGAACCTTTTGTTCGTGATTCTCACTGCCAAATCTTCTCCGATGAAATCAGTCAAAACACAAAATAGTTTGTAAAAAAAAAAAAAAAGTTCCAGTCACACTGGGAATACTATATGTCTATGTCAGTAAACAGGTTTTTAAAATGTCTGAAAACACACACACACACACACGCGCGCGCGCGCGCGCGCGCCAGCACACACACACATGACAGACAGACAAATAGATAGACTGACACACACACAGACTGAGTATGCACTAATGTGGAAGAAAGGGAGAAAAATCTAAGCTCTGTGCACAAATTCAAAGCTGTCTCTTCTCGAAGGCATCACCATGACTAGAAATTCTCTTCCTATTGCTCGAGTGCATATCAAGCCCATATACTGATTCCTGTCCACAAAGCCGAATCAAAATGCCAATAACATCATGAAAAATGGCCGATTTTTCGGGTGAAAGGAGAAAATGAATGAACGTCCTTAGGGGAAAAGCGCTGGGGCTTGGTGATGGGTGGAGAGAGAGAGAGAGAGAGAGAGAGGAGAGAGAGGAGAGAGAGAGAGAGAGAGAGAGAGAGAGAAGACAAACTATAAGAAAGAAATGACGCAGAAAGAAACTTAAACAAAAGGAAATGATGAGGATAAACGGGAGCAAGTTACGACATTGTTTTGAATTCTCTACCAATACTGGTAAAGGTTAAAGTGTATGTCCGTAGATGTTTTTTATTCTTTCTATAATTGATTTGTGTTTTCGGTATTCTCAAAACAATCTAAATGAAACAAAACGCTGGATGGAAATGTAACAACAGAAAACAGACGAATACAATGGATGGCTAATTGATCTAAAGATAAAAAGACCGAAATGAAGAAACAAAAGTTTGGGAAATAAGAAAAAAAAATCTAAACAAACATTAACACCACCACCTGCTCCTCCAAGAAGCAATCATGTAAATAAAGGGAAAAACATCAGAGAGCAAAGAAGGAAAATAACCAAGAAAGAATTCAAAGAAGGGAGGAAGAAGCCGAGAAAACAAAGTATGAAAATTAACTCGGTAATTTGATTGTTCTGCAGCCAAAACATTAATATATATATATATATATAAATATATATTTTATATATGGTGTGTGTGTGTGTGTGTGTGTGTGTGGTGTGTGTGTGTGTGTGTGTGTGTCAGATCATGTACATTTAAGGTGGTCGGGAGACAGAACAATCGGACAATACACTGTAAAATGGATTTTCGCTTGTCTCCCCACCCCTACCCCGGTAACATCTTGAATCAAAGAGTCTCATGACCTGTTGTCTGAAGATGTCATAATGATGACGTGCACTTGAAACGTCGACCAGAACCTAAGGGCAAAGTTCGAGCTAATGAAGCGTCGTTCGGTAGGACTTTCAGACAGCTGAAGCACCACGAGCAACTGTTAACTTCCATCAGTCTCCCGTGTTAACAACATCAGAATCGTAAGGTGATTTGACCCACGCGTTTTGAATTAAGGTCCTATGTTTGAACATAGTGTGATCTTCGTAAACTGATGTTTACAAACTGACAGAGAGAGAGAGAGAGAGAGAGAGAGAGAGAGAGGAGAGAGAGAGAGAGAGAGAGAGAGTATTGTCATTCATATTAAAATCGACCGCCCAAAGCAAAAGCTGATGTAAATCAAATCACACTGGTTAAAGACCAGACTCTTGAAGGTAGAAGAGAACTATACAACGGTTTTTTTTGTTTGTTTTGTTTTTTGGTTTTTTTTTTGTTTGTTTTTGTTGTTGTTGTTGTTGTTGTTTTTGTTCGTTGTTTTTTTTTTTCTGAACTCCTTCGACATTGAATGCTGATTCTCTCAAGCGAAAACCTCTATGCTCAGATGAACATATTAATTAGCAGTACAAATAACCCCCAACCCAACCCCATCCTTAAAATACCCCCTACAGAGTCACCAGTGTTCAAAACAAGAAATTTGGAACGGCATGTTCATTCTCTATGCTGGAAGCGACCAAGCAGGAGACTGGTCCTAAAACTGGCCAGTGCAGATGTACGGAATAGATGATTTAGATGGTACAATGCCGAAACGGACTTCCTGCAGTATACCACAAAGCCCATATTCCCTGGGTGTTCTACCAGAATCAGTCAGCTGCTTGTTTACATCAACGTGTTTAGTGACACAATCTACCTTAAAACATTGGACAGGCCACGTTTTCAACTATATCTGATGGACAGAAATTTTTTTTTCTTTTTTCATTGCTGCTTTGAGAACAAAACCTTTCTGCGGTTTGAGAATCAACTATCTTCAAGTATTTGTAGCATTCATGTTTGACAGTCCCAGATTGAGAAGGTGCACAAACTTCTGACACTGCGCAAGTCCACCCATCTACAACAAGAGGAACTCCAGTAGACTGGGTCAAAGTGATGTACATCAGTGTGGACCTAACATTCACCTGTTTTTCCAGTCAGCGGTTTCTCAGTAACACGGTAGATTTTGTTTTTCACTTTGATATGTACCACGTAAATGAAAGCTAACTTCAATACATGTAATTATTACCCAAATGGTCTAAAGAGCAAAACTTCAGACTGGATAAAACACTGTTCGATGTCAAACAAAGTATTCATGGTACTGCTAGATTTCAATATGCATGCTCAAAATTGGAAAACAAGCTTTTCTGTAAAAACTTTGAATTGTTACCTTCAAAATATTTCAATCCGTTTTATCAAACAATTACGGCACAGCTAGAGTGCCAATGTTTCTGCCATGAAACCAAAGCACTATTGATATGACTTTACCCTTGGCTTCTTTCGTCCCTCACTTTGCCATTCTCAGCATCCCAGCCCTTGTCAGAGAACAGCCACCTGTGAAAACAGATGCAAATTGAATCACTGCCAGAGCAAACTTTGTCAGCATCCAGTCTGTTCTGTTCACTGCGGGACAGAGGGGGAAATGGATTGGAGGATAGTGGCCAAAAATTGATTTCTCCTCAAGGGAAATCTTCTCCAGATTCCAGCAAAACGACAGTTCGTGTGGTGAAAATGTAGCACACGAAAAGAGATTTGTGGCCCTGTGCGTCGGTTTTGTCTTTGAAACATTAACTCCGTTCCCAAGGAGCTGGCGATATTGCTGAGGTCAGAGTGTGGTCGGTATTGAGAGAGTCATACCATAGATTGTGTACAGTTTTCGATACATGTCTTGTTTAAAATCTTACTCAGAATCTTGTAAATGAATTCAAGACATTTCATTTAACTTAAATAAGTTTAAGATCAAACAGGGAGAACAAGCGTGCTTTGTGGATTTAAGAGTGAAATGTTTTGTATTCTTTCTCTGTCTATGTCTCTGTCTCTGTCAGTCTCTCTCTCTCCTTTCTCTGTCTGTCTGTCTCTCTCTCTCTCTCCTCTCTCTCCCCTCTCTCTCTCTCTCATTCTCTCCTCTCCTCTTCGTTCTTTTCTCTGCTGTCTCTCTGCCTCTCTCACTCTCTCTCTCATATCTCTCTCTCTCCTTCTCTCTCCGCTCTCTCTCTCTCTCTCCTCTCTTTTCTCTCCCCTCTCTCTCTCTCTCTCTCTAGGAAAGTCGCTGAACTTGAAAAACCTGGCCAAGGACAATAGTCGTGGCATTGTGAAGAAAATCAGAAAGAAGTATAGAAAAAGATTTCACGTTCAACTAAATGTAGTATTTAACAAACAGGGATTAAACTTACCATTTTAGACAAGGTAATGATTGTACATTAAGCACACAAGTGGGTTAGCATTAAATTGTACTGCAGTGTGTACAATTTTGTCTCCGCTGACACCAAAGCATAAATCACTTGAGCGAAGAAAGTATCTATAGGCATACAAACCCGTAGAGTATTTAGTCTTAATCGCAAAACAAACAAACAAGTGGAGCGGTTCGGAAGAAAAGATCTATACGATTTCCATTTTTTTATCTTAATCGCAAAACAAACAAACAAGTGGAGCGATTCGAAGAAAAGATCTATACGATTTACAATATTTGAACATGTCAGTTTCTTCATTTTACGATCCCAAATTTTCCCCAAATGGAGCTGTTCATTACAACGGCACATTGACCAATGCTTTTCTTCAACCTAACCACGTGTTTCATCAAACCAACTGCTCGTTAGACTTTCCTAATTCACAGCTGAGCCAATTGCAACCCAAAAATTTCACAGCTGTCTACTTCCTCAACAATCTGCAGCCTTTTTTCCAACTTCATCCTAATCACAGGATTGGACACCCATGCTCCTCTTGTTGCATATTTCAACAGGTTTCCCTTTCGGAATTCCTGCTCCTTGTTGCATCTTTCACAGGTTACCTTCGTTCCTACTCGTTGCATATTTCACAGGTTTGCCCTTTCGTTTCCCTGCTCTGTTGCATATTTCAGCAGGTTCCCTTTCGTTCCTACTCAGTTTGCATATTTCAGCAGTTTGCCCTTTC
>JAMYXO010007945.1:0-5000 GCA_033310375.1 Conus canariensis
GGCATCTTTTTAACAACAAAAAGGAAATATACATGTGAAGGATGTGCAAAGAAGTATGTGAATGAAACCTTTTGTTCAGCGATTTCATCAGAAATGAAATCAAAGAAATGGTTGCTGGTGGATCAAGAAGAACAGCTGTGTGGATCGACTTGTATTACGGCCACTCCGCTTCGCAAACGGACGAGTGGAAAGGGGAGATGTGCAGTGGGGCGAACTTGGGTCTGTCCTTTTGTCTTTCAGGACTCTTTTGTGCTGCAGAGCAGAGAAGACATGTCGGGAGCGTGTGGGGCAGTAATGGCGCAGTTAAACAACGAAAATTTTCAGGTGGGGATTACCGTTCGTCTCGATCTACCACTCAAATTTCACGAACAAAAACAACAAATTAAGACAAACAAATGAAAAGACCTCCAACAGCTTCACCCCATCCCTACGAACATCTATTGCTGATGCCCTGAAGTCACCCACTACAGCCTGGAGATCTAAACGACAACATCCCCTATCCATCGGACAAAAAAGAAAACGAACGAAGTCATGAGTCAGTCATTAACTAATCATCTAAGAAAATTGGCGTTGAGCCAGAGTTCTAGGCCTACATTGAAGAAAACGAAATTGGAAGATCAAGCACATCCGCAGGAACAAATAGTCGAAAAAAAGGAAATTTTGTCAGTGGGGAAAAAAACAAATACTTGAGTAAAAGACTCAGTTAAAACACGCAAAAGATTCTGGACGCCCAGCCACAAGGATCTGAAGTGAATTTCAGTTGTCCCTGTTTGGATTCTGCATTGACTCGGGGATGCCTTCTAGATGGTAAACGTCTGGGGCGTTTCGTATGGTTTCCAGACCACAATTAAGAAAGTAAGCACACAGAAGAATTGTCAGAAAGTGTTAGCTGACTATAATGCCTGTGATCTTTTTGACGTGTGTGTACATGTTGGATGGTTCAGTGAGTGAAGAAGATAAGAAAGCTATGCTGTAGTGACTTATTGGTTCCTTGTGTTGGTCATATTCAGTCTAAATGGCCAAAGACCACCGATGTTGTTAGTAAAGTGGCACCACTCATTGATCCAGAGTGAAAGTGAAGAGAGTTATTCAATGCCACACATTCTTCAGCTACACAGCCATAAGAATATATCCTTTGAATTGCCATGAAATTCAAGGCTGAATAAGCAAGTACCTGAAGGATAAGATCCTTCCTTCCGTCAGAGGAACAAGGTGTAGGCTGGGAATCTGGGGCGGACTCTGATGCACTCTGTGGAGGAAGCAGGCGCAAGATGGTCATCGACGTTAAACTACTCGAGAACACGTTTGAAAACACTCTGCCTGACAAGCAGATCAGCCGTCAGAAAGACTTGCGAAACTGTATTCAAGTTCCAGATACAGTTTCTCTGGACAGTTATCCTCGTCAAAGCTACTCGCTTTATCCAGGCAGGACCATGTTGTGAAACAAGGCTCAGGTTCTACTTTACCTAGATAATGGATTACAGACCTGGACACGCTTGCAGAATTACTGGCATCTCCAGGGATTCGGTGTTATTAAGATGGTGACTCGGCAAAAATTCTTTGTGACTTGTTGGACATTGATGGACAACTTGCCAAGAGGTATACCCATCAGCAAGACAGTCGCCTACATATTATCTTAAGTTCTTTTCACCTTTAATTAGTATTAATTTTTTCCCCTTATTATTTATTAATATTTTTAATCATTTTATTATCTGTATTAATATCTTAATTCTTGAGAAAGTGCTACTTTCAGAATGAAAGGTCCAATCAAAACTTTGGCATTATGCAGTGGAACTGTAGATCATTGTCAACGACGAATTAATCTTCCTTGTACTAGCATCTTTCTACTCATGAATATAGTATTAGATTGCAAGCCCTTAGTTTAAATGGAGATATGCTACCTAAACTGTAGAATTTTTTAATCCACCGTTCAATCAAACAGAAGATGAAAAGGGGAAGATAAAAAAATGCAATATATATTCGAGGAAAAAACTTGACTAAGAGAAATTTGCCCCCCCTTTTCGAAAGCATACCAGATATATATACATGCCTGTGAGCAAAAGTAAAGTCAATGAGTCGCCCTAAACAATAAATATGTTTCAGTTACTTCCCAAAGGTCAAACGACCAAAATACGGAATGGTTACGTTCTTGCAAATCAAAATGAAAAAATGGTTAATGCAGGGCGATTCAACGACCATCTCTCCTGTCTGGGATAAATTGGCAAAATTGACTGTTCACAACGTGTCGTAGAAAATATAGTCGATTCATCAATGTATTTGTTAAACGACGGAAAGTGTTAAATAATCCTGATGTGTCACACCACAGGGCAACAGCAAATTGACCTTTCCTTCATAACCCTGCCATTGCTGCCAGTTGTGAGTGGATGCAATCGACGATTCGCTTAGGTAGTGCTATACCAATTATTATTACTTTAAAAGATAAAACTGATTATATAGATTCAAACCAAAGACAATTACAAAATATAATTATAATTAAAGCGACTGGTCCAATCTTCTAAAAATATTTTAGCATTGGTGACATTGAAGAACTTTTCCAAAAGATGTAAAATAATCATACATCAAATTTATTGAAAGAGTTTTGTATGCGCCGATATCTCTATACCTAAATGTAATCCAGTGAAATAAAGTTAAGCTTCGGGTTAATGTCGGTGGTGGAATACATGTTTGTGACGCAGCAAACGAGCGAAAAACTCAGTAAATATTTTAAAAAGTTATCTGTAGATAATCAACTATAGAAAAACATTATCGAAATTGAAACGAGCAAAAACGGTTAGCAAACAGAATTATGGAGAAGCAAAAAAAAAAAAAACGTCACTGGTCCATTCTGTACATTCGGATGTAGTAGGATCACAAAGATCTTCAGAAAACTGGAACAAGTAAAAGGAGATGAAAACTGGCATAATTCTACTCAGTATCCTATTTAAACTGGAAAACAAGAGTTTCCTTCGACATGACGATAAGGCGTAGCTTTTACAGGAAATGTTTGCAAAACATGGTACATGGAAATTCTGTCTGTAAAAGAGAGAGCATACAGACACAGTGTGGATGTTTTGTGAAAAAGAGGACAGAAGAGTTGAGGCAGTTCTGGAAGCCACTCATTATTTCGGAATAGTCCCGTTACAATTGAGGAAATAAATGATGTAATTGGTCTCTTAGTTACAAAAAACTTCAGTAAGGACAGATGCAATTTCCAATGAAATGATAAGACAACTTACCAAAAATCTTACAATCTTTTCTACATAAAAATTTATTCAACAGTGTTGGCAGGAAGGCGTTCATGTTTCCATCCTTATGGAAACAATCAATTATTGTTCCTGTTCCATGCAAGGGAAACCTAAGATGATAAAAACAGTTACAGCCAATTGCTGGACTTGCATGTCATGTAGGGAAAATCATGGACAGAATCATTTTAAAAAGTCTAGTAAACATTGTGAAAAGAAGGTCTAATACCGATAATCTGGCTGGCTTCAGAAAAGGTAGATCAACCAATAGACATCTTGTTATGAAAATTTCAAACACAAGTTATACAACAGTCGCCAGTAAGGAAAAAAATGTACTTTCACCTTTTTTGAATAAGAAAAGCTTACGATCACAGTTGGCATACAAAGTTACTTTACAAACTGAGATCAGTCGGTCTCTCAGGTTCATATACAATTACTGTAATGTTTTCTTAGCGATCGATCAATCCAAACAAAAGATAGGTACTACTTATTCTAATAAAAGGGCGCTTAAATGGGAATCCACAGGGATCTTGTTAATTGCTCCTATTCTGTTTACTATTCGGATTCATGGATCTTCAAAAACGTGTCTAAAAAAATGTATGAACTTTTGCAGTTTGCTGTTGTACATCTGTATGTGGATGAAAGTCACTTCTGAAAAACGCACTCCGACTAGATCATGTAAATTTATTAAAGACATTTCCAGAGCGTGCTTGACAATTATAATGTAAATATATGGCTGATAAACGGGAATTAACTCGTTCTCCAGAAAAATCTCACATGATGCTTTTTAATGTAGGTTATGACGTCAGTCCTCTACTTCTTTTAAAATAGATGATCTCGTTAATTGGAATATAAACAGAATGTAAAATTTTTAGGTGTTTATTTTACTTCATACATTGTCATGGAGTTACTTTTGGAATCTGTATTGCAAAGGCCAGGAAAGTTTGGAATAATCCTTAAGGTAATAAGTCTACAACATGGGGAAAGGATACTCAAACGGATGATTCACTTAGCAACAGCAATTGGTCGTTCAAAAACTAAAATATGCAGTAGGAAGTGTTCTTCTCTGCACCTAAATATTTAATCAAAAAGATTGCAGAGATTTGTATATTACGCTAGAAGAACAGATTGAAAATTCCATCAGCAAAATATATTTACGAAGTAATTTTACTCAAAACTCAGTTGCTATGGAAATCGAGTTAAAATCAGAGAAGATTATTCCTAAAAGAGCACATAAAATACATTCTCTAACAACGATAGGTTTATAGTTCTGTAAACTGTTTAATAAATGCAGGTGTTAAACTAAAAAGTAGCTCCCGCGACTAATCTTTATTGCATAAATCCCTAAATGGGGAACTCATCGCTGCCAATTTTGACACGGATTTTTAGATTTCAAGAAAGAGGAAGGTCAGCTGGGTCTCAGCATCTGTCGCTCTCATATAAATAATATTATTAAAACATTTGAAAGTCTTTACAGATGGTTATGTCTCGATAACGGTCTAGCTTGGATGCAGCTTTTGTTATCCTGCTTGAAAGGTGGAACTTCCTATCACTTCGGAAAATTTTTACTATTTACAGTGAATCGTTGCTATTGCGATGGGTTTGAATTATTTACTGATCTACGTTTCTCTGTTTATATACTGTTTTGATGTAGTTTAAATTGGTTTTGCCACGCGCTAAATTCTTTTTAATACAAAAGTTAGAGGGACTTGTCATGAATTATTCACTTAATTCATTTCTGTCTGTACGTGGTACCAG
>JAMYXO010007946.1:0-11464 GCA_033310375.1 Conus canariensis
TAATGAATTAATGAGGTAACGAAAATAATACAAATAACATCTGAATGACATAAAAATCATAAAGGAAAATTAACAGGGAAACATTTAACATTTCTAAGTAACATAATAAAAATTCAGAAATTGTAACAATAAAGCAAATTACAACTTAACTGTACTGAAAATCAACAATCTCTCTCTCTCTCTCTCTCTCTCTCTCTCTCTCTCTCTCTCTCTCTCTCTCTCTCTCAGAACACCATAAAAAAAAATTTAAAAAAAGGAAAGACCCCCCCCCCCCCCCCCCAAACACATGCACACAAACACACACCATCCAATCACACACACACACACACACACTCTCTCTCTCTCTCTCACAGACACACACACACACACACACACACACACACACACACACACACACACACACACACACTCACAAAAACCACGCTTCCCCTTCCCCCTACTCACGTGTATGCGAGCACGCGCATATATTCACTCACAGACAAACAAATAAAAACCAAAACTCTCTCTCTCGCACGCGCGCGCGCGCGCGCGCGCGCGCGCGCGCACACACACACACACACACACACACACACACACACACACACACACACACACACACACACACATACATACACACAAACCGCCACCTCCCCTACACACACTCAAAACATATCCACACGAAAAACGTATAGACGTACGCACAACATGCTCTCACATATAAACAAAACGAAGTTCTTCCCCCCCCCTCTCTTTCTCTCTCTCTCTCTCTCTCTCTCTCTCTCTCTCTCTCTCTCTCTCTCTCTCTCTCTAGCGCGCGCACAACCTGTGCAAAAGTTTCGTAAATGGAATAATGCGACCTAGTACACGTGAGAGTCGGACAGCTATGTCATGTAACAAATTCTTTGCTCTACGTGTACATCAGACCACTAAACCAAAAAAGAAACAAACATTAAAAAAAAAAAAAAAAAAAAAAAAAATCCGTTAGAAAAATCTGCCAAGTGGATGAGACTTGATCAGATTTACAGCCAAATTGGCTAGCCTCCACCCATTTTCTGGGTTGGGACAAAAAACACTATGCAATGTTAAAGGTAGATTTGTAGACAAAATTTTATCATGAAGACATTGAAAATACGCTTTTGTTAATGAACATTCAAGTAAAAAATGAGATACATTAAGGTTTTGACCACAGACACACAAAGGAGATGGTTTTAAAAACCTGCCAAACCAACAATCCACCCGTATTCTGTGCAATAAATTTCGATTCGGAATAGAACCTGGCGGACTTACACAATGACTGCCGGGGGCAGAAAGATCCCATCTGTTCTTCTGAATGGCAGCTTCAATGTACTGTGTTCTTCTCTGGTCCCAGAGTGCTTTTGTCAGAATATTGTTTATTTCAAGAACCGAATAAGGAATATCACATAAAACTGTATTCGATTTGCACATTGAAGCCTCTTTTGCACAGGTATCAGCCAGTTCATTCCCTCGAAGATCGCAGTGACCGGGTACCCATAATAATGTTATTTTGGAACCTCGCATCATTAACTGGTGAATTGAAAATAAAATTTCACTGACGAGATCAGGACGACTTGATGTATTTTGAAGGTGTAAAGCCGTTAAAGCAGACTTGGAATCTGACAAAATCAGTATTCTTTCTCGTAAGACTTGCACATCAAGAATGAAATTAATAGCTTTCATAAGAGCAAATAACTCAGCAGTGAAAATAGAACAACCTTTGGTAATATGAAATCTTTTTTCAATGTTAAGGGAAGGTATCACGAAAGCAGCACCAACCTCAGAAGTACACGAAACTGAACCATCAGTGAAAATATGCAGATAAGATTCATATTCAGTGTAAATCAATTCTTTAACAAGAGAAGCAAGCAAAAGTGGATTCTCATTTTTAGTAATATTACCATAGGAATAGAAAAAATCTGCTTGCTTCATCAACCAAAGGGGGAAAGGGTATTTGGTCATTTTAACAATGTTGTCAAGCGAAAAGTTGCATGCATGTAAAAGAGGAGATACATAATCAGACAATGAAGTATATGCTTTTTTATTCCGTATCTCTCTAGAAACGTAGGTGCTTTCATCAAGTTCAGAAGTAACTGAGTTAGGGACTGTTCTTGCTCGTGCTGAGTAGCTACAAGCACAGAGCATCCTATGTTCATTTAAAGGCAAAACTCCTGCCTCTCTGTAAGTCATATCAATTGATGCCCATCTTGGAAGCCCCAAAGCAATTTTAAGTGCTAAGGAATCAATACTAGTTAACTTATGTAAATCTGTCTTTGGTGCAGTGAAAAATACTTCTTGACCATAACTTACAATCGAGCGAACTGTCCCTAAGGCGACATGGATAAGATTAGATCCATAATTTATTAGAGGGATTCCAGTTAGGACTCGCAGTAACGCAATTTTCTTTCTTGCCTTTTCCACGAGATGATTTATATGTTTACACCAAAATAATTTATAGTGAAAAATAACGCCTAGAAATTTTACTTGCTTACTTGGGAAAATGAAAGAATCACCTATTTGTACTTTTACAGCGTCCCTACCTTCAAAATCAATATTTTTCTTTGTAAATATAATAAAAACCGATTTGTCCGTTGATAAGTTAAAACCGTTTGAATTCAAATAATTAACAAGTTTACTGACCGCAAATTGAAACTGTTCAACAATTTTATTACGCTTGATTTTGTTTTTTGTAAAATTACAATTTACATTTTTCCACATTGCAATATCATCTGCATAAGCAGCTAAAGTTGCCCCTTTCGTGTCAATCTGATTAAGATCATAAAGCATCAATGAGAAGAGGATTGGAGAAATGACACTTCCTTGAGGGACACCCATGTTAACATATCTTGTACTTGACAGCACACCATTTAGTTTTACTTGTAGCGTTCTTCCAGATAAAAATGATTGTAAAAACATGTGGAAACGACCTTTAATCCCAATTTCATGAGCCTTGGACAATAATTCAAAATGTCAAACAGAATCGTACGCTCTATGAATATCAAAAAACGTGGCTAAAGTAGAGTGTCGCTTAGCCAAGGCTTTTTTGACGTGTGAAGCTAAAAGACTAACATGATCAGTGACACCCCTCCCTTTTCTGAAACCAGCTTGAAATATTGGCAAAATCCCATTCTTTTCAAGGAAATGTTCTAATCTGAATTTCATTATCCTCTCAAAAAGTTTTCCAATGTGAGGAGTCAAAGAAATGGGTCGAAAATTAGAAGATTTTCTTTTTGATTTTCCTTGTTTATGGATAGGTACAACTGTTGCTTTCTTCCAAGCCATTGGCAGCTTTCCAGAATTCCAGCATAATTGGAAGAACTCTAATAATTTTTTCAAAAAGCATTGTGGAAAATGCTTTATCATGTTGTAAGAAATGGGATCAAATCCTGTCGCAATTTTACCAGATTTTAGACGGCGAAGTGAGTACAGAAGCTCCTCCATTGTTAGATTTTTATTAATATATAACGTGTTGTCATTGTCATGTGGTTCAATGTTTCTCCCTTCGTTTTCAATAGTTCTTCTTCGTTCTTGCTCTTCTTTAGGCAGATGTTCAGTCTGACTCATTGCTGCGAAAGTGTCAGCAAATAATTCAACTTTCTCCTCGTTTGTTTTATAGATTTTATCGTTTTCAATCAAAACAGGATCTGGGAGATGAAAAGAACCTTTAGATTTTCTAATTTCTTTCCAAAGTAAAGCGCTATCGTTTGGGTGTTTGGAACAGTTGATGACTAAGTTTTTGTAATATTGCTGCTTTGCAAAAGCAACAACTTTGTTACTATTGGTGTTAGCTTTTTTGTATTCAGCGTGTAACTGTTCCACTCTACTTTTAGGCTGCGTATGACGGCTTATCATCCAGCTTTTGAAGGCCTTAGTTTTCGCACCCACGGCGACTTCACACGCAATATTCCACCAAGGGTTTGACGCTTTCTTTGGATGATTCTTTAATTTGACTTTTGGGATTGCAGAATCTGCAGCCTTAAGTATAAGTTTTCTTAATTCAAAATAACAATTTTCCAAACCTTTCTCTAACACTGTATTTTGATTGAAATTTAGAAAAGACGAACCTGCTGTCAAAATGTGATTGAAAAGTGCCCAATTAGCCTTATCTTCATTATATTTAGTGCATTCAGAATTGTAGATTGTTTTTTCAGGGCTCACTAGAAGTTGGATTTCAATAGGGAGATGATCACTGCCTAACGGTATTTGATGAACCTGCCAAGTACACAAAGGGTTTATGTCTGGGGAAACTAAAGACAAATCTATCGATGAGCAACGCTGATCTGATCGATCAGCAATTCTTGTTATAGAGCCGTCATTTAAAATGGTTAAGTTGGCGTTGATTATTGTACTGGCAAGGTATTCGTTGTTGTTAACAATATTATTGGGATTTTCGGACCACAAAGCGTGGTGGGAATTAAAATCGCCAAGAATAACCCATTGTCTAGAGCAGTCTAAATCCATTATCCAGTCAGCTTCACCTTTAGACACTCCATCCGGATAATAACAGTTCAAAATGTTGAAATATTTACCATCAACCTTAATTTCTATACAGCAAGAATATAAACGTTTATCTATTGAAGAACACGGTGTTTTGCATGGTTGATACATAAGATTGCAAGCTACATATGTAGCAACTTTTATTTTAACGTTGGCTTTTACCTCATCTATAACAGGTGGGTAGAAGAATCCGTTTAACTTGGGTAAGTCATTTTTGTGGCAATTCAATGACTGAAGCACAACTACGTCAAAAGAACGCTTCTGCAAAAAATTTTCCAAATATACAAAATTGCACTTACTTCTACAATTCAATTGTAGAAACGAGCAAATACCAGTAGGTTTGACTTGTTCAGGCCTCATACACATCATGTTATTCGTAAGGAAAAGGACTATAACTGAGAATACCAGCAACAGAGAACACCAAAAACGGATAACGTTTGACAGAACTTCTCTTTGTACGTTCATTTGGAGTTCAGACAGGCATTGGACAGAATTGTTTTCAATTCAATGATTGACGAAGTCATGACATCAGAAATTTTTGTTAGGATGGTCAGACATTTCACTGAGAGATTTTCAAGATACATTAAAATCTTTTCAAGATCAAAATTTACAGATTGTTTTTTGAACGAACTTGAAGAGTCAGACTTTTCTTTAAGAGAAGTTGGCACAGATGTTTTCGAAATTTTTGATGTCTGTCCTATACTTGTCTGATTTGTGACAGCAATACTAGTTTGATTTGAACTATTAGTATGAGTTGGTAAAATACGTGTGCCCCAGATTGAAGGGGGGCTAGAATCCAAAGAAGTGGGCAGCGGGTTTTGTTGATTAGCCTTCATCATTCCTTGACTCAGAACCGAGGAATAAGACTTGATGTGGTGATTAGCTTTAATTGAATTATCGTTTCCCGGCACCCTGGGGTCTTCTTTTAATTCCTGCACCTTTACCTCTCCTTTGCTCTTTTGAACTGTGATTTGTCTGAGAGCCTCAGAATATGGCATGTGGTTGGAAGACTTTAGCTTACCGGCCAAAACACGTAATTTATATTCCGGGCATCCAAGGTAAGAGGCTGAATGATCTCCAGAACAGTTTATACAATGTTTGGCCCTGGTACACGATTCCAAGACATGGTCATTGTGACCACATCTTCCACAAGTCGGCTTAGCCCGACACGCAAAAAGCTTTGGGTCAACTCCATTGGACCCATAGCCGGTCAGAAACAGCTCTCCTCAGGCAGGTGGTTGATCGGTTGTACTTCCGCCGATCAACAAAATCGACTACAAAAAACAACCAATTTGTCAGGAATTTTAATAAAATGTTCTGTACCTGAGGTTTTCACCGAAGGTGTGGTAAAGCCAATTCCTCTTGACATCAGTCTTTCTGACATTAAGAAAGAACTGAGTCATGTTTCTTCTGTTAAAAGACTTCCCAATAAAGATGGAAGTGAATCAAGAGCCATAAAAATCACTTTCTCTACATCAACACTGCCAAAAGAAATATGTATTGGGTTCCAGTGTTTCTCTGTTGATCCTTTTGTACCACCTGTCTATCGTTGTACTAGGTGCAACAGACTGGGGCACACACACACACACACACACACACACACACACACACACACACACACACACACACACACACACGCACACACACACACGCACACACACACACACACACACACACACACCTGGATGAAAGTGTAGGTAGATGTTGTAGAGGTCTTGGTCCACCATTATCAGCTTCCGTTGGTACTCATGGCTGTAGTTCCAGACACGGGCGTCCCAATCAGATTTCCTTATTCTGGTCAGGTTCATCAGTATCACCCCGGAATTCACGCCTGAAGAAAAAAACGAAAAAAAAAACGTGTGGAACTGATCACCATTTGCACTATTTGTGTTTTGCCATAACTGCTTCACAAATGCATTCTATGGTCACAACGCATAAAGCCACAGACCTGTAATCTCAACACCTTGAATTAGAAGAAAAAGCAGCATCGCCTGTTTTGGCAAAACGTAAAGGAAGAATTTATAAACATCAATATTTTTATTTTGATATGGAGACCAGTTGTTAAAATAAAACTTTGTGTGCCTCGTGCAAAAAAAGGCGGGAGTAGGGGGGGGGGGGGGGGGGGGGGCATTTGACAGATGAAAGTGAGACCATGTGCGGGACGTCGTAACGGCTGCTGAAACTTTGTCTTTCAACATGATCCTGGAAACTTACAGTAGACTGCAATCTGGATCCACTCAAGTGAGAACCTACATATGAATTTTTTTGCAGAAGCAGGAACGCAGGGAAAAAAAACAAGATGCAAAGCATATAAATGTACTCCAGTTTTCCAAATCGCTTATAAATCGGCCAAGTACTTTCTGAGATAAATAACGGCAAAATAACGGTTTTTACGGTTATTTAACCGGTGTGCACTTTTGAAACGGGTATTTTAGTCCTCACTGGGCTAAAACCTATGTACCTACCAAATTTCATACAGATCGGACAATATGTCAAGAATAACGGTTTTTAATGGTCAAATTTTGAAACACTATATGGAAGTGCCATTTGTGTGTGACAACCTTTCTGTATACTAAATTTAATTAAAATCCACCAATATGTAAAAAATAACGGCAAAATAACGGTTTTAACGGTTATATAACCGATGTGCACTTTTGAAACTGGTATTTTAGTCATCACTGAGCTAAAGCCTATGTACATACCGAACTTCATCCAAATCGGACAGTATGTCAAGAATAACGGTTTTTAACGGTCGAATTGTGAAACACTATATAGAAGTGCCATTTGTGTGTGTATACTTTGGTATACCTTTCAGTATACCAAATTTCATTAAAATCCACCTATGTATAAGAAATAACGGCAAAATAACGGTTTTTAACTTGTTTAATCGATTTTTAGCGTTACATCACTTCCATATTATGGAAAGAGGCTCCGATTTGTCACAAGATTATCCAAACCGCTTATAAAGCGGCCAAGTACTTTCTTAGATATTCAATAAAGAAGAAAAACCGTTTTGGGCCGTTATAACCGATAGTAACGGCTATTCTGGTCAAATAAAACATCGGGCATCATCAATGACCCATAGTGAACATACCTAAAAATTTTCAGAAAGATCGGCCAAGTACTCTCTGAGATATTCCATAAAGAAGAAAAACCGTTATAGGCCGTTACAGCCGTTAGTAACGGCTATAACGGGGGTAAACTAAAACATCAGGCATCATCCGTGACACATAATGAACATACCTGCTAATTTTCACAAAGATCGGCCAAGTACTTTCTGAGATATGCCATAAAGAAGAAAAACCGTTACAGGCCGTTACAGCCGTTAGTAACGGCTATAACGGTAAACTAAAACATCGGGCATCATCCGTGGCCCATAATGAACATACCTACAAATTTTCAGAAAGATCGGCCACGTACTTTCTGAGATATTCCATAAAGAAGAAAAACCGCTACAGGCCGTTACAGCCGTTAGTAACGGTTATAACGGGCAAATTAAAACATCGGGCATCATCCGTGACCATTAATAAAACATACCTACACATTTCAGAAAGATCAGTCAAGTACTTTCTGAGATATTCCATAAAGAAGAAAAACCGTTACAAGCCGTTACAGCCGTTAGTAACGGCTATAACGGGGTAAACTAAAACATTGGGCATCATCTGTGACCCATAATGAACATACCTGCTAATTTTCATAAAGGTCGGCCAAGTACTTTCTGAGATATTCCATAAAGAAGAAAAACCGTTACAGGCCGTTACAGCTGTTAGTAACGGCTATAACGGTTAACTAAAACATCGGGCTTTATTCGTGACCCATAATGAACCATATCTACAAATTTTCAGAAAGATCGGCCAAGTACTTTCCGAGATATTCCATAAAGAAGAAAAACCGTTACAGGCCGTTACAGCCGTTAGTAACGGCTATAACGGTTAACTAAAACATCGGGCATTATTCGTGACCCATAATGAACCATATCTACAAATTTTCAGAAAGATCGGCCAAGTACTTTCCGAGATATTCCATAAAGAAGAAAAACCGTTACAGACCGTTACAGCCGTTAGTAACGGCTATAACGGGGTAAACTAAAACATCAGGCATCATCCGTGACCCATGATGAATGTACCTGCTCATTTTTACAAAGGTCGGCCAAGTACTTTCTGAGATATTCCATAAAAAGAAAAACCCTTACGGGTCGTTACAGCCGTTAGTAACGGCTATAACGGGGTAAACTAAAACATCAGGCATCATCCGTGACCCATAATGAATGTACCTGCTCATTTTTACAAAGATCGGCCAAGTACTTTCTGAGATATTCCATAAAAAGAAAAACCGTTACAGGCCGTGACAGCCGTTAGTAACGGCTATAACGGTAAACTAAAACATCGGGCATCATCCGTGGCCCATAATGAACATACTTACAAATTTTCAGAAAGATCGGTCCAGTAGTTTTGTCTGGAGCGAGTGGAACACATTTTGACCACGGACACACACACACACACACACACACACACACACACACACACACACACACACACACACACACACAGCATTTCTTCATTCCCATTCTAAAGTACTCCCTGTTCTATAAGAACTGGGAGTACAAAAATTGTCTGACCAGTATAAACTATTTTTGTGCATATTCAGAAGATTTACAATAAAAGAGAAAAAAAGCAGAGCAGAAATCGTCAACGTTTCTGTCATAGACCGTCTTGGGGACTGATGACATCAAATGAAAGGCAAATAAAGACGTTAGATAATGACGCATAAAAACATATATGCAAACGGACTAATACGTGTTATATATGTATATGTGTGTGTGCGTGCGTGCGTGCGTGTGTGTGTGTGTGTGTGTGTGTGTGTGTGTGTGTGTGTGTGTGTGTGTGTGTGTGTGTGTGTGTGTGTGCATTCAAAACTTTGGGTTTTTTTTTAATGATAGTCTGCTGCTTCTCAAAATCTTGGCCATGTTACCCTTGGAGTGCTTCAAGACAGAAGAACATTAAACGATGACCAGTTTATATCAATGTTTCCATGCTGACAGTCGTTGAGGCTGGGTGCACGTGCTATCCACGCACTGGTGCCCAAGACATGGCCAAGATGACGTCAGTGTGCACGTTGCTGCTGCTACACTGGACTTATGTCACGAAAACAGTGTTCAGTCGGTCACCCCCGGACTCTTATGTTCTCCATGCCTGCCTCTTCGCGATTTCTTGCTATTTCGCTGAAGTCAACGGTAACTAGTGGGGAAGCTGTTTCAGTGACTGAACAGATTCTTACAGAAATGTCCATCCAGTCAGCGTGGTCTTGTGTTACGACCAGGTGGATTTAAGCAGATAATCATCTGCGTACCGGCAGACGAAGGCAACTCTGAGAAACTGGAGTAGTCAAAGAGACGCACAAGAACTTCAGAAGAGCCATGTTCCAAAACGTACTGCAATCCACAAGAACTTCTGAAGAGCCATCTTCCAAAACGTACTGAGATGCACAAGAACTTCGGAAGAGCCATGTTCCAAAACGTACTGCGATCCACAAGAACTTCTGAAGAGCCATCTTCCAAAACGTACTGAGATCCACAAGAACTTGTAAAGAGTCATGTTCCAAAACGTACTGAGATCCACAAGAACTTTTGAAGAGCCATCTTCCAAAACGTACTGAGATCCACAAGAACTTCTGAAGAGCCATGTTCCAAAACGTACTGAGATCCACAAGAACTTCTAAAGAGCCATGTTCCAAAATGTACTGAGATCCACAAGAACTTCTAAAGAGCCATGTTCCAAAACGTACTGAGATCTGCAAGAACTTCTAAAGAGCCATGTTCCAAAACGTACTGAGATCCACAAGAACTTGTAAAGAGTCATGTTCCAAAACGTACTGAGATCCACAAGAACTTCTGAAGAGCCATCTTCCAAAACGTACTAAGAACCACAAGAACTTCTAAAGAGCCATGTTCCTAAACGTACCGAGATCCTCTCGAGTACGAGTCACAGAGCCAGAAATTGTAAAGCCAGTGTGAAAAGCAGTGGTTGTGAATTAATGAGTGCACTGCTTGGACCGCGAAAACAAGTGTCCTGGAAATTTGAGTGGTGGATTTGGCTTTGAGATACTTTTTCCAGAGCAAAATAGAGAGCAGTCACAAACAATGTCAGAGCGGGAATGGGGATGGGGCAGGCCTTTGTAAACCGTGTTTTGTCTGGAGGCAACCTCTCATACCTGGACCTGATGGGAGAGCGTGATGGCTGATGTTGCATCCAGGTACAAAACTCTTTTCACGCAGAGTGAAAACGGACTAGCTGTCCTGTTGCAGACTGACTTCAGCTAGCTGAACTACACACCAGACACTGCGCTGACTCGTTCCCTTCCAAGTCGAATGCTCTGTTTCCCTATTTTCCTGTAATACAAAACCAGAGTCTGAAACTTTTGCCGTCGATACAACCATCATTTCTATAAACGGATGGTGAATTTCCTTTCCACCTTTTTGACCTTTTTAGTCTTTTTTTTTTTTTTTTGGGGGGGGGGGGGGGGGGGGGGGGGAGGGTTGCTGTCGGTGGGTTTCTTTCCTTTTTTTTTTAGGGGTGGTACCTCAGAAGGTGGAGTGGAGCAATGAAGCAGTTCAGGAGTCCTCATGGTTTCAGAAAGGCTCAAACAATCCTAGTACCCATATTCCTGCTACCATTTGGTAAGCCCTTCAGTCAGCCCGACCCGCAATCAGACCTTCCTTTCCCATCCCAGTGAGCCAGAGGCAGGACATCAAATAATCCACCAGAGACACCTCAGTCAGCTGGTCTGCAGGACGTAATGGACATACACCAAAGATGGTGGCTTACTATGTGCACTCAAATGACTTGTTTATGTACTCTTGGAGACCCTCAACAACGAAAGCAGGTGACACATTAAAAACTGACATGGATATAAAAAAAATTAAAATTAAAAAAAGACGAGAGTCAGGAATCAGCTCATATTCGTTTCTGTGTTT